>JAOBRD020586024.1:0-15964 GCA_027575215.2 Hydrozoanthus sils
GATGCCATTTGTTCAGCAGGGGAACAACACGAACTTCAGCCTAGGGAGTCCGGGGGGCATGCTCTTCGGGAAAATTTTAAAACTGGACACTCTAAAATGCAGTATTCTGCGTTTCCTGGGCCGGAAGATCTCTAGAAAACTAAAAAATGCTCATAAAAAATGAAATACTAAATACTTGACTAATTTGGCCTGACAATTAAAATGAGTATATATCAGTTTGCAGTTGTTCCGTTTTTTAGTTGATTCCAAAACGTACTCCAAATAAAGGGTACTTATAAATCCCATATCTCTAGAGAGCTGCTCTCTAGAGATCGTTCATTTATCGGATCCAAAGGCGGAGTCACTATCACTATTGAAGTCCCATTCATCACAGTACAATCGACGATTTCCACACTTTAAAAATAATTATTTCGTTTGCGAAATACCGGTCGTTAGATGTCAAGCAACCGGACGTTGCGTCCGGCGTCCGGCCTGAAACGAAAACTTGAAACTCACAGTCAGTTACATTTATTAGCCTTTTTACTAGGCCGTATTATATACAGAAGAAAAAGACACAATTTTAATTAGTATCATTTGTTTACATTATTTGTGTAAAGGAAGAGTATACATCATTGGGTGAATGTATGATGTCTATCACTGAGCACACCTTATTGCCAAATACAAGTTCTTAGTACCAATCACGGCACTTTACTTTACTGGCTGCATGAACCCTACACTTTCTGACACTTTAGTTTATCTTTGCGTTAATTGCAATACAATATCTAAATTCGAAATTACCAGGATATGAACCAATTTTTTCCCCCAACATCAATTTTATTCTGACGGGCCCTCTCCGTCAGTCTTGTGGGTTTTGTTTTAAAGTTAGCGATACGATGTTAATCGAATTGAATTGAAAGGATGTTTATGTACCAACAAAGCTTTCCAAAACCAAATACTTTCGAGACATGAAACAAAACTAGAAACTTTTGTCTCAAATCGCCATTTAGTAAATGGTAGACTTATTGATAACAATGACTGAAATCTTCCTGTGTTGTTTATATGTTATAATAACAGAATATTAGAAATTAACAAAGCTACTTAACAGTAAATGGGTTGGAAAGAAGGAAGTTCTAGGCTACAAACATTTATATTAAAGCAAATCAGTAACATCGTATTAGCAAACCACAGAAGTATTACTTGAACAATTACATCGGTTGTTATTGCCGAATTTTATCATACTGCTCACTCGGCCGGCAAGTATGCGGCATTGCTAAGATATTTATCCCGCTGCGAGAGGCCTTTTACATGCTATAATATAATTGATTAGTGGGCTAAACCCTTGCACGCTTCTGTGGTCGTCACGAAACTGTTTTTTGTACGCATTCAAAAGGCTCCAGTCGCTAGCTGTCAGTGAAAATAAATTGAGCTTCTATTACGCTAAGCAATAACAAACTAACGGCAACGTGCATAAACTTCGCCGAGTAAAATAACTCGTAGACATTGCAAAAATCATTGTAATTGAGTATTTCTAGTTTATATGAAGGGTATCAAACAGAAAACAATGGCGAGAGGCCATTCTCCTACGACAACGCAACGAGCTCGGTTTTTCCCGCCGAGTGCACTACATTCCATGTTTGGGTGGCGTTCTAAAAATGTGAAGGTAGAACGTCGCCATAGTTCATTTAGTTACCATGTGACAACTACGTAAACAGAAAACAAGAGGAATGTTACCAGAGTTAAGATGAGAAGTTTAGACTTTAACTGTTATTTTTTCATAAAATCGCCTACTTTTTAGATGTGTAGCTTGCTAAAATATGACTCGTGTAAGTTAATTTGAAAGAATTTTTACTGTTTCTTGAACTAACGACATTCTGTACTTGCACAAACTGCAAGCGGAATCCGGCAAACAGTGGTTTCAGTTATACTTAAAACTGCACACTTTTTTTTGCTGCCACAACTGATCAATGCCGTGACGTCATCTCGAACCAGAACTACAAAACTAAAGTTTGAAGTCCAGAAAAACTCTTCGTAAAGTAAGAATGCACAGGTTTTGAAAGTTAAACAGCGGGACAAAGTCGAAGGTTCTTTTGTCAGTACTGCTATTTATCGGTCAATGACTGTTCGTGAGTTCAGAACGAGGTATTTCAAAACTTGGACTCCAAAATTAGAAACTTATTTTAAATCTTGTGGGTATACAGATATTTTAAAACAGAGGCTATTTTCAGACTCTCGACGGGAGCTAATAGTTCGGCTCGCAGCAGGTGAGTTTTTGTTCCGACTGATCATAAATCACTTTTGTTGCATGCACTGGTTGCAAAGCAGCAGAACTCACCCTGAAAACTAGTCAGCTTTAGAAGGGTGTAGTTTATGAAAGCAATCGACTAATGGCGTTTCCATGTGGGAAAACGAAAAACATAAATGTTATGCATCTTTTAACATCTTTATACTGGGCTTTTTATATATATATTAAGGCTCTTTCCCAGTGTATTTGAGATTACAACTACTGCCCATCACTGTGGAGTGCCTCTCAAGCCAAGCAGGAGAGCATTCACAACACAAGAATATAAACACTTTATTGATATTCCACAATGAGAGGGGTCAGCTAAACTTGGCCTGTACTGAGCTAACAAAGCGATGAAAGGCATTAAGTGTTGAATAAGAGTCAAGTACCGCATTATCGAGTACATTTTTATACGTTCGCAGTTTGATTCTATTCTCTCTTTACCAACAAGGCGTGACTATAGAATCTACGTAACACGCCAGGGGCAAATATTGCAAAATCGGCTTTTGACTTACTGCAAAACTCAATACTTTAGCCTTTGTATTTTTTCTCTAGCACCTCTCTTGGCTTACGAACATTTTGAGCGAGTACATTCGTTTTGATGTCCTCGCGCGCACAGACAGAGTAGTTTCGAGGTTTATAGCAGTTATAGGCCGGGAACCGTAATTACAGTATCAGTTACTAGCAATCATGTGTTAGTTCGGTTCATTTCCGATGCTTAGAATTCAAAACACAGCAGGTTCCAAAGAATTTGTTCTATTTTTGTCCATGCTGAGGTATTTTCATGAAGCTGCTTCGCCAACCGAGCTTCGAAAATTGTTACACAATCGTCATGGCCAAACAAAGATATTTCTCTTCAAAAATACAGGTACTGCTAAATCATTACGACTTACGGGACAAGGCACCCGAGGTATTAAGACTTGCGGGTATTATACAGTTTTAAAATATAAACATTTTAATTTTTAAAATTAAAAGCTTAAAAGCAGCTATGCGTGGCAAAAATCGTTGGGAGTGAAGTTGTAACTAGCCGAGTACCGACTTGGTTTTACGGCAAGAATGCAGATGTTTTGTACAAGTTGCAGGAGCCATTGCCCATGTAATATCCTTTCTGCAACTTGTCTCGCATTTTTTGGTTCTCTTTCCTTCAATTACGGTCCCTCCGGTTTCACTCTTTTTTTCCACAAGTTTTACGAAGCTTCGTTGCGCCGTTGAACACCTCAGATGTTCAATGTTGACCCATACAAACGTGATTGCGAGAAAGGTTGCACGAAATGATGTGTTTGAAAGAAAAAGGTAAAGAGGTATTAACTCAAAACACGAAACGCAGTATGAAACTTTCTCAAAACTTTATTCACCTCTAGAAATAAAACCAAAAATCATTTTGTGGAAGTTTTAGAATAATAATTGAAGATTTCTTTTAAAAAGTATTTTGACTCGAGTATGAAAAAACATATAGTCAGATTCAATTTTAAATATCTGGCCCGAGTACGTTTTCCCACCCACCGCCGGATAACTAGAACCCTTCAGATGTTTTGATTTCATTCGACTGCTGTGCACGTGAAGTAATTTCTGTCTTTCGATCCATGAAGGTCCGCAGAGCATTAGATTCTTTGTCACAGTCACGTGTCGAGGCAAGTTCTATGTGTCACTATGCATGGCGTGCGTTGTTTTGGCGCGAACTTGTTATCCTTTTTCCCGCCGTGACTTTCCAAGGTAAAACACAAACCTTGGCTTGTCGACCTTGTGTTGCGCCTTGTATTGTTTTCTTTCTCGCTTTTGCCACACGACAATGGAACTAACTCGAATCCAACTTTGTTGATTAAGCTGCGTAGTAACTCTCGACATCACCGCCCACGCTTGCCAGATCGGTCACAAGACACATTCACACTTATCCAAAAGTGTAAACACCACTATTGTCATGTACAGCATTTCTGTTGACGGTGTTCACACCAAAAGCCACAATTTCCGGCTCATTGTTAACGAAGGTAGCTCGTTAAGATTGATTGTTTGTAATGTTTGCTTTAAACTTTTTTCATTTGGTATGCGAAATCTTTTACGTTCTGGTACAGAAGTTTAAAGTCTTTTAGTTTATTTAAATACGCCAAATATTTTGTTGCCAAATTCTCCCTAGACCTAATACTAGGTCCAACCTTATTCATGTTGACAGTTTTTATATTCAGTAGTTTGTTAGTTTGATCAATTCTCTTTATTTCCGTTACCATAGGTCTTTTTTTGTTTGTGTTATGTAAGATTTGCAATGCTGCAGTTTTTCTTAATAAATTCCATTCATTAAACACACTCAGCAGTTCATCGACACAAGAGTTAATATCCGAAAAAGAAAGAACAAAAATTTTGTCGTAGACTCCTACAAGAACAGCAAGCATGCACGGTATAGTGAACAGACGATGATTAAAACAACATTTTCGAGACTCTAAATTCCTTCAAGTTTCCTGTTATGATCTTGAAAAATCTGGAATTATGCCCCATGAATTTGATGGAACAGTGACATTCAAACCAGAATAAGACCGACCCGGACACAGGACGGTAAACTCTGACGAGCTTGCAAGTACTTTGTTTGCCGTCACGTCTCGGAGATCGATAAATAAGAAAAACAAGAGGAAGAATTGGCGAGCGGTCACGTTTGCTGACTCCATCATTATATACTCAAGAAAACAATTTCTTCAGTTTTGAACTTGAGATAATTGATATATGATGGACCAAATGATAACATAAAATAAGCTGGATTGTTGTGAATTTTAGTTCTTCTTTGAAATAACATTATTTATTAGGCCACTTAAAAAGAGAAGTCAATGTGCTGGCGAAAATCAGAGCGCGCGCTGATGATAAACCGGAATATTTTATCAAGTGGCCTAAACAGGGCTACAGGACTGAGAACTTCGAAACTTTTTTAAAACCAGCAAGGTTTTTTGATACTTTTGTTTGTGTACCAGTGATACGTCAACACTGCCGGGGCGCGAACTGTTTCTGAAATTTTAAACAAACAAAGAGTGCAGTGAAGCATCGTTCGGAAAGTTTTTCATTCAGTGCACTATTTTGTTTTTATATAAAGCGCTTCTGTTCTTATTTGGCAAACGAATTGTCGGCATATAATCTATGCTCCCACGGTTTACCTTAACAAGTGGTTCAGTGACGCAGTAAAGAGCTAGAGTCGGGCTTCTCGCTCTCAACTAAGCAATCTTTAAAACGAGATAGTTCTTGCGTATTTTAGTTCAAATCTCAAGTGCACCACGTTTTTCCCAAAGGGCTGTGGCTGGACTGAAGTAAAACATCGGTAAATTTTAGCTCTCTCTAAAAAGGATTGTGTTCCTCCGCCTTTCGTGCGCGGCAGATTGGTGAAAAATAGTTTTGATGTTGATATTGTACCAAGTCGGTCTGGCGTCTGAATTGCGTAGATTTTATAGGGAGTGGCGCATCGTTAATTGGATCTATGATGAAAGCTAGACACTTTGTTTTGTTTATTGTGGCGATTGAAATCGAACGGTTTTTACTTCTTGTGAAACTATTAACAGTTCTTATGTATTTTAAAGATCGAATTAAATCTTTCACTTATTGACTTAATCAGCGTAGTTGCAAAGCTCACTAATGGGATATTTTCAATATTTTTGTTAAGCTGAAATCATTGAGTATAATTAAGCTACTCGCAAAATATATCAGATGTCATGGTTATCGCTATTTTTCTATTCTTTTTCTTCATGGTATAACAACTATAGGAACATGCCTCTTGTATGACGAAGTTTCGTAAGCTAAATTATTTTTCAGGCTGAGCGACGTAGCATCATAAGGTTTTGTAAACACTCGGAGTTGGTTCTGCCGGCTCGTGTGACGTCCTGCCCCTTTGCCCAGTACCGGTAGTCTTCCCGCCAATTATAACGAGGCAACCAATATCCGGTCAGATTGTTTTTCTGGTCCCAAGTATACTCTTATTCTTTGCTTGTAGATGAAATTAAGCCAACATATTTTAGTACAGCTTATTTGTCAAACTTAGTGTAATGGTTGTTGCTTTTTACTTCTTTTAAGTAACCTGCAGCCTGATTCAGTTTACAATCTGTTACTAAATATTTGAATATTAGGACGGTCTGATAAAGTGAAGAGTTCACAAACTGATTGGTCTACGGCCTTTTCTCAAGTAGCATTTTCAAACATGTTTTTGAGCTTTCATCTTAAGGGTGAAACAACGCCAGAAGTTTGATACCTACTGCAACTTTTTTCGGGTTAAATAGCATTTCAAGATATTTCCGATGTGCCTTGGCGCGCATTTGATTCACTGATCAGTGATAACTAGTTGATTTTTGGCTGGTTTGGTTTTAAAGCATCAACTAGTTTCGTTTCGCGCAAAATGTACTCAAGGTAAGTATCGCATATGTAAATAGCTTAACAAAACTTGTCTGCTGATATAGCCGACGGACAGTTTGTTTGCAATTTAGAGGTGGCGCGGCCATAACCATAGAGATGGTTTGACTAGCTCCTCGGATAGTTCAAATATTCAGAATAGTTTTTATGCCCCCAAATCAATATAATTGTTGACCTTAATTTGTTGTTACAGAATCATCATCGATAAGAGTTAATAACTGCACGTTTTTACTAAGCCCTTCATTAACCCCAGACTGTGCAACTCAAAACACTAGAAACCTCTACCGCTGTACCGCTGTACAATATTATGTTTCAAACTCCTCTACTCGAAGCAACTCTAGCATATATGCCTGTCCCTCCTAGATAATTCTGGCGGATTGTTGGTTGTCATAATTTTCCGTACAAGCTTTCGCAACGAAAAGTGTAAAAAGAAAAATCGTGGCTTTTCAGTTCTGGTTTTATGTGCCTTGTAGGTAACAGATTATATTTAAAAGTTTCAGAAAGTCGGAGCTGTGACGAGCAAGATTTTGACAACTTCTCAGTGCAGCAATTAACATCAGGTGATAAGGACGTGCGTCAGGCCATTTCAGTAACAATCGAAATTTGCATCACGTGGGTTGAGAATCATAGGAATTGCTAGAATCTACCTCTTCTTGTCTGGCCGGATAGCTATCCCAACTGAATCATGACGGTTTCTTGCACTCTATATAGTCAGAGAAAAGCATTTTTGAAAGCATCGGAAACTTCGACCGTGGACAACGTCGCAAAACTTAAACTTGGCGAAATGTGTGTCGCAAATGCCACTGTGTCTGTCTTTTACAAAGCGAGCGCCCTCATTCCCTGACTAATGCTTTCCCTTTGTATTTGAATCCATTTTTGCTCGTGGTATGTAGTCTATTGTTCGGCTGCGAAGTTTTCAAAACTAAAGGCACCCTATCTTTTGTCCAGGTCGCATTCTTTAGCAAAGTATTTGCATTGTTCAAGGAATGCAAACAGTTCGGTGTTGACAACCACCATTCGACTAGTTTGTTCTTGTTTCTCGGTGGCTCCCCTGTATGTCTAATATTTCTTGTAATACAGTTTTTGTAGTTATGTGTGTAAACTATCTAGTCAATTTATTAATAGCGGACACCCCGTCACAGTGCATTTTTAATAGCCAAAGAATACAGAAAAGAACTGAAGCGGAGACTTTGCGGGGTATTTCGGGTTGTCACAATTTTATGCTTGCCGCGATTTGCAAAACGCCGGGATTCCGTGATAAAATGTGATTAACGAGCTTGAACTTGGTTGCTTTCTCAAATGATTTTGATTTCATAGTTACCCTTCTTTTATGTCATCGTGTTTTGTCCTTAAGTTTGCGGAAAATCGAAATATATCTTAGCTTAGCCAAAAATTGTACGTATCAAAACCAGCGAGGGCGTCCGACAGCTTGTTCGGCTAGCAACTCAATACCAAATGAACTACGCAACACCCAACTGAAACCGGCATAAGTTAAATGAACCGTTTGTGAGATCATTCCTACAAAACCACCATTTCATACATGCACAAATTTGTTTTGGTATATGTACACAATTTTCCTAATCTGATCTACAATAGCACACTTTCTTGCGTAAAACAACTGAATTCAAAAGGCTTTACGTGACTACGCTTCTAATTTCTCAATGCGATGCCTTGAGGAAGAAACACACCGGGTCCTTCGTGTAGCTGAAAATCCTTTCAGGTTTCTCGCCGTCAAGGAAAATGTAAGATTTTGATTCTTTGTGTGAAACAACTTTGAAAAGTTCCAGATCAAATACCGTGCCAGTTGTGCGAAAAACTTTCCGATCCAGTCGAGTGAGCTAAAAAGTAAATATTTATTCTTTAATAGCCAAGGTGATGTAATCAACATCTTTCTAAATTGCAGTACCATCAACCCTCTTCCATTTTAAAATATCAGCTAAGTAACAGAAACCCATGCCGTTTGAAGAGGTAATAAAATTGTGCTTAGTATTGACAACCCGTGTTTAATTCTGCGCGGGAACAAACGGGCGAATGAAGATGGCTCTCTTTGATTCAACACCGAACGGGGCAAAACCATACGGTCCAGCAGAACACCGCCAAAAGTCATTTCTGGGGCTTTTGAAAATTGAAGAATCCGTTAATAACAATTCAGGAAGCGGAAGTGACGCCTGTTTCCGCAACACGGGTCCGCCCAGAATCAACTCTCGTCGTTCTAAAGTTCCTCAGAGTCTCATCGATGATAATAAATATAATACTAATAAATGTTTCCCGTAGACCAATGATTGTTTACATCCGTTATGTGAAATGAAATGAGCCAAATGGCAAATGAGTCGTTGATATTGGAAAACTTCCCGTTCTCAGTTTTGAGTTCTGGTTTAGAGTATTCGACCTTTTTACCTATTAAGTGAAAAAGATAATCGAAACTTGCACGGGAAGATGCTCTTTTCGTTTTAAAAAATAATAAAACTTCCGACTTGTGAGTGTTTGACACAGCGGACTGTGAATCAACGCCAGACCACGTGTAGATCTCGCAGGTTAGATATTGGGCAGTAGCACTGTTATAAAGGGTAATACACCTGCTGTTTCATTCTGACACAAAGCATTTGGTTGCGCACGCGAATTCCCCGCCATATTACAAGCTCTCGAAGCAAATAGTATTTTGAATTCTTTTAATTTGCAACTCTTTTCTCTCTAAGAAAACTTCAACAACGTTGCGTGTGTGTGAAATAGAAATCGTTCACAAATTATTTTACTAAGGATTTTCTTTAAATTTTCACTTCACCAAGCGATCATAATATATTATATATACAAAGCTCTTCATTTTTACACTAGCCAGCAGTATCTCTTGTTTTTTACATTGCGAAGAAATTTTACCACAGGCCTGCCTGTACATTTCTCAAATTGTTTTGACTTGCTTGCTAATTAAATATATACTGTTTATCCGAGTTCACTTAATATAGAAATATCGAAGGCTGTGCGATAAATTTTCGAAAAAACTAAAATATACAAAATAAATACTCTTACATGTTATATACAAATTAGCGAACTAATGAGTGTGACCTTCCAGCATTGACGAATCTGTGCTTGATTCTAGTCGGCAATGGCAGTTTGTTTATTGTCTCATTGTCATGGGTGTCACGAAGCACTTTATGTACTGAGTTCATACACAAGATCTCGAGACGACTGGGTTCGTGGTATTTTACAAGATGGCCAACGCACGTATACCTTTCATCGAATTGCATTTCCCACTCGTAAAGACTGTCTAACTGTAACGGGTTTAAGTCCGATAGATCATCAAGCTCGACAGTGTCCTCTTTCGACGGTGTCATATCTTGTAGTGAAAACGTTGCAAAGGCTCGACTAGCGTCTCTACCGGCGAGCAAAGAGTACGCTCGTCCTGGGCCGTAGAAAGCATTGGCGGAAGAAACATCGAAAATCTTGCGATTCACCGCTACATAAATCTTGTCTCCTTCTTTAACTCCGTTGAATCTTGCGAGTTCTTTGAGTGTCAGTTCTTTACGGCATAAGTTTGTACTTTGGGTTGGCGGTGACACTGCATCGGCGGTTCTTGAGACGCTTGATCGTAATTTCATCCACGAAATTTGTAATGTGAGAAATATACTTCCAAGAAGGAATAATGTCTGTAGTGGAATTTGAAACAGAAGGCCCGCTACATCCCAAAGATCGTAGATTCCAACATATTCTCTAACTCGAGAAAAGTTCCACGAAGGTAGAGAAAAATCACACTTTCCCATCTTTGCTAGCTTTCCTGCCGAAAGCGCTTAGTGCTGCGTGTTAGCGCGGCGCACATTCGATCGCACAATGTTGTGGTCTGAAGCCAAAGCCGGTTACACTCTTATCTATAAGCGCCACAACAAAGGAAATATCGAGCACTAAAAATAGAGGAAGATGAATTATGAGTCAAAACAAAGACTTGTTCTGCTTCAAATCACCTTAAAGCGGTTCGTAAAGCTCGTGACAGTGTGTATTGTTTCGTCGCTGGAAGATTCTAATTGCACTTCAAACTTTTGTTGAGATGTGTAGGCCCTGAGGCGTGAAAAAATATGAATTGGCACTGTCGTTGCCCTTTTCCGCACTAACCTATCTACGTCATTGCAATCAAGGGTTGCAGTCATGCAAGAAGGGTCGTTTCCTATTTACATTCCTCGCGTAGGACCAATCACAGCGTCGTTCCACTTTGGGAGCTGTCAGTTTAAAGTTTGTTCTCCCGTATAGCAGTCAATTCTTCAGGCTATTTCGAAAATGGCCTGCGAAAGGATATTAAGAGAGCGCATTTTAGCACATCATAAACAATATATCTTTACAAATCGTTCCTTCGCTTTTTTAGATCCATGGGTGTATACAGAAAATCCCAAGAGTTAAAAACACACAATTTACAATGTTCAGGAATATTTTATATCTTTTGTGGAGAATATGTAGACAGGACAGCGGTCACCTTCTTTCGTTTTACAGGAATTAGAAAATAGGTCAAAATGATTAAACTGTAAATTCACATGTAACACTTTTTCTGGTAATATTTTTAATTCCCCTCGGTTGTAATGAAAATTCAGTTCGGCTCAATAAAATCTAACGCCTGTTTGTTTGTTTATTTTAGCAGATTGCCTTGGTGATATTTGCGAGAACGCAATCCTGTTATTCTTGAATTAATGTTTTATGCTTTCCACGACGCAGCAGGTATTTTGTCTTTTAATCAACCCAGAAAAATAACTTTTCTTACAAATGACTTCCAGTCGCTTTTTCCTAACTTTGAACGAGACATCTGCTTACCATTGTACATTCAAATGTGGCCGCACGTGGTGCTGACAACATAAAGTATTCATACACACGTGCGGTGAACAAAAAGCTATAGTTTTTGAATCGGTTTTCTTCGCCATATTTAGATTTGAGCAAAGGAGCAGACTTGGTTTAACACTGCAGGGTAGTTTCTTATAAGTTTTTAAGCAGTCACAGGTTTTGCACATAGCTGCAAACAAAGAAAGGCAACACAGATTCGGCTGCTACTCTCGACTCGGCTCTGACGATGCAGTGACAGAGAAAATGAACAAAATGTCAACACTTCACGAAACTAAGACTTGAGTTATCAATATTTTGTTATTTTTACCAAGTCACTGGTTTGATTGAGGTAAAAAACAATCACTCAGTTTCATATATTAAGCAACCAACGAAGTGTAAATAATCCATTTAGTAATTTATTAAACCATCCGATCGATTCTTACACGACTTAATGATCTGTTCAGTCAACACGCTAAGCCCTTCATTGACTACATTTATAATGGCCACGAATGCTAGCGTGATCAGTTGCGACATTCAGTTATAAAACTTGTGTGTAAAGTTGTTGCTAAACTTCTTAGCAGCAACCCTTACAAGAACACACCTTGTTAAAATTAAAAGAAGGAAGTACAGCGAGTACGCACCAAGTGTTTGATGCATTGAGGTCAGTTGGATAATTTGGATATATAAACACTCCTACGATTAGTGCGGTTTGAGAAATTACATGGAAAACAGTCTTGAATGTAGGTGGCATGGATTAAAACTTGCATGAAAGCAGACTTTTCTCCTCTTTAATCAAACAATACGAATTTATCCGTCCTTGCAGTATAGGTACTTTTAGCATTTTTTAGACAGGTTAATATCGATCATTAACGTTGGTCATAATCCTTTATCGTGCAGTGGGAGAAGTTGTGAATAACCAACAACAAAACCTATGAAAGAATAGTGACAAAAATGACATCCGCGCACCTTAAAATAACAACTCTCTACATGATCCAAGGGAACTGGAGGAGGTGGGGGGAGGGGCGGGGTTAGGGGAGGAGAAGAGGCTAGGGAAGATGAGTAAGGTCAGGGTAGGGCGTGGATGGAGGTACATATAACAATCATTTCATGTTCAGTTTTTTTCCAAAAACAATGCTTGCTTCTAGCTTGTAATTTACTCACGAGCAGAACCAATTTTTGTACATCAGGTATAATGAGGTCTGTCGTCCTGGATATCCTTTTGGCAGCGTACAATCTCCCGGGAGTGCCGGACATTTTACCCAGGTTGTTTGGTCAGACAGTACAGAGCTTGGCATTGGCAGAGCAACTGGTCGGAAAGGGGGGATGACATGTACCTACATAGTAGCCAGGTATAAACCTTCGGGTAACTTCTACACTGGTCAGGACGATTACAACAAGAATGTCAAGAGAGGAGCCAACTTCGATAAAGCAAAATACTGTAGTGGTCAACAACCGTTTGGTTTTGATACTCTCCAAGGCCAAGTGAAGTTGGGTGTGCCACAAGTCAGGACTGCGCATGCCCAGCAAAGTGGTGTTACCAAGAGAAAGAAGATCCTCTCAAGTAAATCCCACAAACTCCGCCGGTACTAGAGAGAACATGTTAAACTGGTAACTGACAAATGAAACAATTAAGGAAAAAGTACTAAGTACAATTTAACATTGAGCGCAGAGATTCACATAACAGAAAAAAATGAAAATAAAAACTAGATTATTGCTTGCTAACTTATTAAAGAGTGACGCAGTAAGGTAGTTTTTATAAAAATTGTTATGTTTTGTGATCAGCTTAAAGTTGATTGTTTTAAATCATTACCCGCGCTATAAAAGGGAAAGCTCTTCCCATATCTGGCACCTTTTCGAAATTAATGTTTTGGACCAAGCGGCACTTCAACTTCTCTCTGAGCGCAAGAAATAAGAAATTCATAACCGCTAAATTGCATATATTTTCAACAATTTCTTACATACAGTAGTGGTAAAACGAAGCGCAGGCAAAGTTCATTTCGTTCTTCGTTTTTGTAAGAGTTTTTGTTAAAATTTCGTCGAAATTGCAGAGAAATTTTGTACTTTTTCGGTGAAGTTTCCACACTTTCTATACAAATTCCTCATTAGTGAAACGCGTGTTTCGTCGAAACTTCGAGTATTGTACTTGTGTTTCTTTTTACGGCTACTGTATTTTGTTTCGTTATATTTATCTTCTGTTTGAAACAGAAATCCACAAAACCTATAATTTTGAAGTATTTAGTTAAACTTTTCTTATGTTACATAAAGCAATTGTACACATGAATAATCTATTTATTTCATACCATGTCTCTCTGGAGGTGGCCTTGCACAGGCCCTTTTATAGCATGGGTCCCCAGGAGCAGTAGTTACGGGCTCCTGGGTCCCTGATTAAAAACACCCGACGTCCCAAAGCAATCAGCTTACAAGTTCATCGCCAAGTAATTATTGTTAACGAGTACGTTGATGCTCTGTTTGAGACATGTAACACGTAAGGTTTAACATGAGAGAATATTAAAACTTGTGAAAATCTTGTTATCCGTGGCTTTCATAACTTGAATTTATCAGAAAAAATCTGAGTCACTGAACTACATTCAACATCAAGAACCACGTTGCACAAACTCACTCTTTCAAGCTTGCTTCTTGTAGTTGTACTTTGAAATACTAATATCTGATTTATTGAACGATTGTGTTTTACCAATGGTATTTGGTTGAGCGTATCAGGTCGAGTTTTCTTTCGAAGACACTCAAAGTACAAATGTCGAGATAAAACAAATCCCCATAGAATGCAGGAAATCGTTTATTATGGGTATTACCAACTTGTTCCCAGGACCTCCTTGGTTTCTTGGTCAAGCTAAGGGAGAGAACCTTGGACCCAGATTGAAGTCATATCAGAATATTGAAACACTGCTTTTCAATCTTTGTAATTAAGTTTTGAATATTTTCAATATTGTTTTCCAATTTTTTTTATATCTGAATGTTGGTATTCATCTTAGAAATCGTTTTAAATGTTTTGTGAACATTAGACATTATTTTTTGGCACAAGTTACACAATATTTGTCCACCATAATGTAGCAGTTTAGTTTTTCTAGACACGTATGTACTGTCGCAATTTGTAATAGCGTCGCACTTTGTAATACCTGTCGCAATTTGTAATAGCCCTTGTCACAATTTGTAATACCTGTCGCAATTTGTAATAGCGCTTGTCGCAATTTGTAATAGCGTACCTGTCGCAATTTGTAATAGCACCTTGTCGCAATTTTTAATAACGTGAGCTGTCGCAATTTGTAATAGCGTACCTGTCGCAATTTGTAATAGCACCTTGCCGAAATTCGTAATAACGTGAGCTGTCGCAATTTGTAATAACATTTTTAAAGTATAAAATTGTCATGTTAAGAGTCTTTCTGATCTGTGTTATAAGTTTAGGCCCCTTTAGGCCCATAAAAAAAAATTTTTCCAAATGTAAGATATGTACACAGGCAGTTTGTATATTTTTGTGGCGTCAAAACAGACCAAAAGGACAAAACTGACATATCTAACTGAGAGCTCCGTTCCGTTACCATTGTTATGTTTTTTAATTTGACAAACGCATTAGCATTAGCTGATCTTCCGATTAGTGTTTTCTCTACTAACCTGAACATGAGCGAAATCGTTTTTTACTAAATCTGTAAGGTTTTATCTTTTACGTAAAACGTAAAACATGGCGAGTTATGAATGTCTAAGTAATATAAAACCTATTACTAAGGTTCGAAAATAACATTTTTGGACAAAATACTTTTTTGAATTTTGTTTTCAGCTTAGCGTATGGTTCCCTGTCTGTTTCAGTTCAGGAAGAACTCCAACATTTGTAACTTATGGTTGTTTGGTTAAGTCGAAATTTTTCTTTAATGTATCTAATCACAGGAAATTCAAACTTTTAGCACTCACACACACGCACAAGCAGAAACTTTGTGTACATCACAGAGCCGGCTAAAGTACTTTGTAAATAATAGTTTTCGACGAAATAACAAGAAAAATTAAAAATTCTCAAAAAGTTGCGAGTTTTTCTGCTTTTGTTTTTGCTTGTCAAATATGTGTATACTTTTATGAAAAAATACAATACATGGCTTCTACAACTTTCCGGGAAAACGAAATACAACACAAAATATCGAGAAACTTACTTAGTCACATGACCTTAACGTCATTTCATATTTGAAAGTGGTCCGTCTTCTAAAGCTTCCAAAATGCCCCAGACTGAGACTGCCTGTGAACATGCTTAAAATTGTTTTGAAAAGGTAATTACAAATTGCGAACAATGAGCTGTTACAAACTGCAACAGCTCACATTATTACAAATTGCGACAAGGTGTTATTACAAATTGCGACAGGTACGCTATTACAAATTGCGACAAGCGCTATTACAAATTGCGACAGAGATTACAAATGCGACAGGGTGCTATTACAAATTGCGACAGGTATTACAAATTGCAACAGGGTGCTATTACAAATTGCGACAGGTATTACAAATTGCGACGCTATTACAAATTGCGACAGTACAAATATGCCA
>JAOBRD020586130.1:0-15964 GCA_027575215.2 Hydrozoanthus sils
ACTAGTGACCATAGTTATAACCTGCGGTCCGGCTGCAACAATAGAACTATGGTTTACGCTGATAAGAGTTATTGCCGAACCAAGCGTTCTAGCTCCTTTATTACATTCAATAGTAGGTATGTGGATATGTAAATATTAGATAAGGATTTATTTTTATTTTTATGATAGTACTAGTCTTAATTATATATTCATTGTATTTTAACCCATTAAATTCAGTTTATTCTGCAATGTGGCAAATAAACGGCATTTGAACGGTATTTTTTGAAAACTTTATCAAAAGAGCCGTGCTGTATTAGTAGAGCAGGAAAATTGTGGAAAGGTTGGTCGAAAACAATAGACGGCTATCATTACTTGTCAACTGAATGGAAACCAGAACATTATCTCACAGTGGGTTTTCCCTCACAAGCCGGTGGCTAAGTATATTCAAAATTGTATCAAACTTATATTCAATTCCTTCATTCGCAACTGCTGTTCTTCTTGGATATTGTGTTCATGATAAGTGGAGTTTGAACTAGGAATTACGTGGTCTCGGTACAGTCCAAGCATGTGGCAATCGGCGAAGTCTTCTGAGACGACGGCGTCTAGCCCTTAATTCTTTTCAAATCAGAATTTAGAAGGTTGTCAGCTCGTTAAATCAATAATCATACGAAAATTCTATAAACTAACACAACCAGCTGACGTTGCTGTCCCAACGGTGCATCGCTTTGTGGCGGTGGGATGGCTTATGTGTACCAATGAACCCCAGAGCTTTGTGAGCGGGGGTTTTGGCTCCTGTAGGTTCAAAAAAGCTGAACAAGTCTGCGGGTGAGGAGTCAGACTAAAGATGCACCTTGGTTCTCCAGCTTTTGGGTATGTGCAGTGGACCAACGACCCGAGACCGGAAAAACAGCACAGTTGTGTAGAGAAATGCAAAGGTATAGCCTAAAGATCCTTGGCCTGAGCGAATATAGATGGAATGAAACTGGACAGACGAGACTACCAAGTGGAGACACCTTCATCTACTCAGGACAGGAAGAAAACCATCTCAACATACAAGAGGTAGCGCTGTTGATGATACCAAATGCAACACGAGCACTACTGTCCTGGGAACCAGTGTCACCAAGGATCCTCACCGCACGATTAATATTCGACTCAAAGGGCAGAAAAGTTACCGTCCAAAAGTGCTGTGCTCCAAGTAATGCCGCAGAGTTAGAAGAAACAAGTCCACGTCATCATGGACAAAACGCTGAAGAGAGATTGGACAAAACGCTGAAGAGAGATTGGAGACTTAACGCTAAAGTGGGAGCAGACAACATCAACAGGGAACTGATCATGGGCAAGACATGGCACCGGAAAACAGAACGGAAACGGCGAACTTTTCACAGAGTTCTGTACTTTTAGCGACCTGGTCATTGGAGGTACCATCTTTCCCCCCGACGGCAAGACTGAAAACCAGATCAACCGCATCACCATCGGGCGAAAGTGGAGAAGAAGCCTGCACGACGTCAGGGTGAAGCGCGGAGCAGTCATGCAGCATCAGACTATCATTATCGCTGTTCTCAAGACCAAGCTAAAAGCCTTAAAGAGCAGGGCAGGAAGAACATCACACAAGTTCAACGTGCATAGCCTAAAGGAGAGAGCATAAACAAAAGAATTCAAGCTTGAACTGAGGAACAAGTTCAGCGTGCTTTTCTGGCTGCCAGAGGAAACTATTGAAAAGAAGTGGCACAGGCTGCGCGACACCTGGAAGACGACATGCCGAACAGCCCTGGCGAAGAAAACAAAGAAACATAATGATTGGCTGTCATCAGAAACATGGGCACTGATCACCGAGAGAAAACGACTAAAAGACCAGATCAACCACGCAAGACCAAGAAGAGAAGCAGGAACTGTAAGCACGCTGCTGGGAGGTGAAAAGAAGCGCAAGAAAAGATAAGAGAAACTTCGTTCAGGAGTTGACCCAGCAAGCAGCGGACCAAAAAAACATGAAAAGACTATATGAGATCAGGAGGACCCTCTCTGGAAAAAAACAGCAAACCCAGTTGACCAGTCAAGGACAAGAACGGCAATACCATTTGAGGGAAGGAAGCCCATGGTGCGAGATGGGCAGATCGTTTCAAGGAAACACTTAACAGACCTGCACCATCAGCTCCGTCAGACATCCCACCATCTACTGAACTCCTTGCTATCAAGTACGAAACCACCAAGGCCATAAGGTCACTGAAATCGGGCAAAGTACCAGGTCCTGATGGCATACCACCTGAAGGCAGACATCCAGACTCCAACTGCTATACTGCACCCACTCCTACACAAGATCTGGGAACAAGAGAGAGTACCAGAAGACCAGAAGAAAAGCTACCTCGTGAGGCTGCCGAAGAAAGGGGAACAGTCATCCTGCAACAACCGGAGAGGAATTACGCTGCTGTCTATCCCAGGGAAAGTACTGGCAAGAGTCATCTCAGAGAGACTAAAGACCGCACTGGACAAGAAACTTCGGAACAAACAGGCAGGCTTCCGGTAAGATAGATCATGTAAGAACAATGCGCATTATCACCAAGCCACCTGGAGTGGCAGACTCCCTGTATTCAGTCTTCGTTGACTTTCATTCAACAGCGTCGACAGGGATCCGGATGTCATCTGGAGAGTGATGTACCATGGCCATGGCAGGCAGGAGAATTGGATTACAGTGGACCCTCATGAAGCAACTGGGAGACCCGGACTACACAGACGACATCAGCCTTCTCTCCCGCAAGCAAGCTATGCCGTGTTGCAGAAGAAGCGGAGAAGACTGGCCTTCAAATCAACATCAGGGTGACGGAGGTCATGAGGCTGAACAACAAAAAGCAAGACCCAGTGCGAATGCACGAAGAAAAAACTAAGAAAGTCGACAAGTTTGTTTACTAGGTGGGCAATGTCGTCAATAAGGATGGGAGCACAGAGGAAGACATCAAGTGCCGAATCAACAAAGCACGACAGGTCTTCAACACCCTACAACCAATCTGGAGTTCAACAGCTCTTCTACATCACAACAAAATCAGGATGTTTAGCACCAACGTCAAGTCGGTCCTACTTTACCGCTCAGAAACACGGCGGGTATAACAAAGACCAATACCCACAATCTCCAGACATTTATCAACAGATGTCTCAAGAACATCCTCAACATCAGGTGGCCAGAGGTCATCTCAAATGAACAACTGTGGGATAGGATCAGACAAGCCCCAATCGAGTCCGAAATCTATCCCCTGAGCAAAACGTTATCCGTGCCCGTTTGCTTAGCACTTAGCTCACCGTGTGCGCTTTAATTTCACTGAGTATTCGGCCGCAAGCAACCACGAGTTGAAAATCAACTATGTTTGGTATTTTATGACTCACGAGGAAAAAAGCTCACCGCGTGTGCGCTAAACTTGAGCTTTATGCTCAGCTAACACACTAAAATTAGCCAGTTACAGCAATTCTTTTGAAGTAACTAATTGTAAAGCTACGCCACTCTGTACCTCGACCATTTCTAAGGAATGCCCATATTGTAGGATACCCAGTGCTGTCATTTAGAAGCGTACTGTTAATGACCTTCACCCCTTTCAGCTCCATGCAGTTAGTTATCACCTAACTTCTTACATTAAACAGAACATTTGATACTGAGAAAATGATAACTTATCAAACACAGAATTACTGAAATGAAAAGCAAGATTCCCCAAAGACCAACCGCGTGCCCAATGTGCGGGGTTGCTCGTTTCATTGGCTTATGGCAGTGGCAGCGCTTCCTTATTTGGGTCTAGTTCCGGTATGGCCTCCTTATTTGGATCAATAAATGTTTGTACTTCGTGTAATGCTGAGCAACTGTCCTGCGGAAAGACCGACAGACAAACCGCATGATCGGATCCGTCCACTCAAATCGAGAACTCGACTGCTAAAAACATGGTACACCGTTGAGAATATATGCTGTCTCGCTTCGCTCGACAGCAATAATATAGCTTGAGTTCTCTTGCTCTGTCTGCAAAGCCGAGTGCATTGTTAAGACAGATGGTTGCTTCCTGATACGAAAAGAGGAACATTCCCTCTAAGAATTTCTGTAATTCACCGTCATTTGTATGGTAGAAAATTATGTGTTTAAAACCTATTTGTTCAAATTGCATTGCAACAAAAGCACTTAAACATCAGTGCCATATTTCATATCAAGAACGCTGTGTTATCAAACACGAAAACACTAACAATGAACAACCTTTATTACAAACTTTGCTTTATGGTCTTTATAAAGAACAACGAACCGCAACTAATTTAACACTATGATCAACTTTTTTTTCCATTAATGTATGCAAACCCAATGGATCTTGTACAATCATTTGGCATTTTGAGAATGGCTTATTAAACGTTAACTTGAATATGTGTTGTTTTCTCCAAAAATATTTTTTCTGAATGCCAATATTGTTCTACGGAGCTATATTCATAGTGTTTTATATAATTACACCTGTCGGCTGGGAATGATTTTTAAAAGCATCAAATTGCCGTCCCTGTGTTTCAGTTTATCTTGCGTTTATGCCGGGAGCTATTGTGTATGAGTTCAAAGCTAGCTTTGCAAGGCTGCCCAGATTAACGAGTAGTTCGCAACAATGGAGCTGGCTTCGTCGTTCAAGATAACGTAAGACTGTAGTATCATCGTTTTGAATGGACCTTTTAATCTATTTATCTTTTAACAACCCATCTATTCCAACTTACTGGGCTCTTGAGTAGTATAGTAGGGATGGAATTAGCCTGAAAAAAAGGGCGCAAATAAGGCGCACAGGTCATTAACATAAAATAGGGCGCAAGTAATAATATATTCAGCCGCTATTTTATGTTAATGACCTGTGCGCCCTATTTGCGCCCTTTTTTTCAGGCTAATTCTATCCCTATTATACTACTCTCTCGCATTTCAGCCCCGCGCTTAATTGGTAATTCTCGGTCGCCTTTGAATAACATTTTATACGTCATGAAATTTTACTTTTAACTTCTTGTAAACGAGCAAGTTCAATATTTAAAGAAAAAAAAACTGTTAAGTTTTCTGGAGAAAGAAGAGCAGCTGTTGAGCTTTACCACGTGTTTAGCACATTTCGATACGTCGTCACATATTCAGAGTTACTCACGTACTTTTTTTTCTACAAAGTGGTTTAATTTAATTGAGAAACACCGGT
The DNA here is from genome assembly GCA_027575215.2 of Hydrozoanthus sils. Classification (NCBI taxonomy): domain Eukaryota; kingdom Metazoa; phylum Cnidaria; class Anthozoa; order Zoantharia; family Hydrozoanthidae; genus Hydrozoanthus; species Hydrozoanthus sils. The sequence continues at coordinate 5,148 of JAOBRD020586130.1, forward strand.
TGCTTATAGGTCTCGGTTCATCAGCTCCTGTCTCCACTCTGGTAATTGCTTGTAAATAATGGCCCTCACAACACGGACAAAAGTTGTAAATCATCCTTAAAATAAAAGATGAGAAAAACAGTTAATGATGGTTAATTTCCTAATTCCAGAACGGGAGCAAAATATCGTGTCTAGAAGAACTTATAAAATTTACGAGGTGTTTTTCTTAAGGAAATGTTATATAGTTTATAGTCTTCACAATTTTTGGGTAGTCGAAAAATCCAACAGGTTTACTCATCCTATTAAAGGACTCCGATGGCCCAAGGTTTAACGTCTTATCCAAGAAAACGCGAAGATCAAGAATGATAAACCATATGAAGACATAGGGAAATGGTTAAGAATTAACCTTGGATCGCGTTTAATATAATAAAGGAAATTAATTCGTGTCGTGCGAGTTGGCATGAAATCATACGAGTGATTCAAGATATTGAACGAGCGGGAAACGCGCAAATATTAACAAAGTTCAATTATTATATTATCTTAATTAATAATTTATATCCATTTTGAAAGCACTTCTGTGTAAATCAAATATCTTGAGCAGTAGTCACAGGCGTGCGTCCTTTTTTCTAAGTATCTCTGATTGGCTCTTTCGTCTTTTTCTACTTTATGATTGGCTCTACAAAAGAGTGTGCACTTTGTGCTGAAATCCTGTTGAAGGAACTAATACATTACCAGTAATCATCGTGGTGAATAAACAACTTCAAAACTAAAAGAGTTGAGAAATCAATAATATCAAAAACTGATTGGGTTTGCTTCCACTCTCAATCAAATCAACTACATGCCCACAAGTCAAATGTTTTGAGACATAGAATATAAAACACGGATCTTGAGCGAATAGGATCTAAACATTAAAATAGGAACGTTTTCAACTATAATCCATGGATTTGTTTCGAGCAAAAGAACTAACTTGAGAAACAAAAAGAAAATTCTTATGAAAAAGGAACAAAGAGGCTAACTAAACCAAAATTTCGATTTGAGTTATAAAGAAAAAGGACTCTGAGAAAGAAAAACGTCATTAATAATAACAATCTGTTTACCATACACCTGTTTATGGTATTTACGTTCCTTTTCTTAGTGCAAAGGAATTTAATTTCGTTTAAAGCTGAAAAAATCATTTGGTTTAAGGTCGCTCTTTCATTTGATTCGAAAACGAAAGGTGTTTTGTCAGTAATATAACACGCTTCTGGGGCTTACGGCAAGCAAATATTATTTGGAAACACACTGCACTGAATGACATTTCCTGTCTATCTCAGAATGATCTTTCGTTCTTAAATCTTTCTAAAAACATGCATATGTTCTTTTTATCGACGTACATCAACAACTCTAGTTTTGATTGCTTGTAAGAGAACATCTTTTACCTCAGCACAACGTTTAGAAAGAGCCTTTATTATGTGTTCTCAAAATGTCGTGTTGTATCATGCAGCAGCATCGGGCAGTCAAGGATCACTCCATGTGAAACCGCTGTTTCCTTAATACAGTCAGTATTACTTCATTTTCTGTATAATTCTCTTTGCTTACTATTTTTCTTAACAAGAGCTTTTAGATATCGATTTCAGCCTTCAGCTTTTGTGGCGTCCACCTGAGCTCATTATGTCTGCTATGCCTTACCTAAATCACCTCAAGTTGTTCAATTCTTTTAACAATTCTTGTAAAGTTACTTTATGACCTGTTATGACGACTCTACGCACGGTTGAACGCTGGTTTTTCAAACCATTTTTATTCACTTACGAACTTGGATCAATAACAAAACAAACTATTTGATACATCATCAATTTGTTGTGGCTTATTTGAGACCAATTTTAAACGGTAAGTATATACTAGAGAGTAAATCTTGTTGAGTTTTATACAAACGATTTAACTTGGATAAAAAGTACTAAAATTGATGGTTGACGAAAAGTTATATATGCAAAACTTTGTACGAGTGAACTCGTGAATTTCTGAACTGAACAACTAACTAGGCCTTGATCAATGAAAAAAACAATGTAAGAAATACGACATAACCCTACGCTCTCCAAGCTTATTAAGTTTATCGTTGAAGATAAACCGTTTATTGTTGTCATTGTGTTTAGTGCCGGGTAGCAGAAATAGTCATTTGTATATGGTATAAATGTCTAAAGCCACCTACATTTCTTTCATAATAAACATCAAGGTATATAATTATAAAACACACGAGCACATGCTTGCAAAGAGCTTAGTTATAAACAGGAACCTTGACAAAACAGTTAAAATGAAAGTACTTAGAAAAAGCTGATTACAAGACAGAATCAGATAATTTGCAGTTTTTTAATTGATAAAAGCATGCATCGAAGCAGAAAGCGGAGTATAGCCGCTCTCCGAACTTAGCCAGCCGCACGGACCGACAGTAAATCTTGTTTTTTGCCCAGCAAGTTTCATGTTATAAACACTTGATTTAACTGAGATTGGTCAAAGAAACTGTGGAAAGACTTCACTACCCTAAACTAAACAGGATTAACTTGCTTGTTGCAGGTTGGTAAGTTAGTACGGGACTGAACAATATTTCTTGGTTAAACACATGGCACATTGTCTCCACTGTCACTGATAAGACGAATCGGTTCCTGGTCCTAGTTCGACTCTGCATGCCTGCTCGAGTTCAGTAAACCCCACTAAAGCGTTTTGCCGATTTTCTGAAAACTATACCGAGCTGTACTGCACGTGAGCTGTTTCGCAAATTGAAGTCAAATAGTAAGTGTGTTTGATGTTTTTAAAGAATCTTTTCTTCAATATTAAAACAAAATCTATTCAGGAGCGACCTTGCAGGACTCTTTGTTAAATAGACATTGTCTCGGACTCTGCAATCTAGCTTGAGGTAGATAAACATGTAAATAACTGGGTTTAAGTAACCTCGAGGCACCCGAATTCAGTAGCTAATATCTGCGTTTTTGTTTTTAAACCTTTCATGCCGGTTCAGGTTCAAAGTTGGCATCTACTTGCTTTATGATTTATCAAAGAAAGATAGCTCAGTTGAAATGCATGTAACTGAAAGAAATCAAGACTTATTCAAATCCAACTGTTTGTGTTTTAACTCTTCTCAGCAAACTAAACAAACGGTTGTTTAGAACCATTTACATTTTAGTTTTCGTAAAGGACAAAATTCTCCAGAAACAAACCTTTTTGGTTTCAGCAGTTGATTTCCAAACTAGATAGAGTCCGTTAAATTCTCAGCTAAAAGATCGAAGGTGAAAGAAGGGAAGAACAAAGGGGAACAGAGACGTTCTCTTCAACTTTCAACAGCGATCAACCTTTAGCTTTTGAAAACTGTGTCAGTTCCTTTCCAGTGCATGAACACGATTCTTGAAAACTTTAAGAATGATGTTCTTAAAATGAATGTTTAGGGTGTTGTTTAGTCACGAAGAATCAGTAAAGAAAGTGAAAGAGCGTTCTTTCGGATATTTTGTGCCCGTGCAATCATGTTAAAAACAACTTAGGTTTTGCGTTTGAAAAACTGGGGAAAGAATCATTTCGTCGAACTAACTGCTAGCGCACGTGAAAAATATAATCTATCGGAAATAATAAATGGCCGGTGCCAGCTAAGAACAACGTTCAATTTTATTCCAAAGTTTCACTTCCGTGAAAGAGCTTTCAAATGTATATATCAGTTACTTAAATAATGGCTTGATTATGTTATTTTCAATAGCCCTTCCATAAGCTGTAGTTTTTTTCCTGACAGTCAATTAAAGACTGTGTCGACTGAACTCGTCTTTTTCTGTTCCTTAACAAATCTATTATCAGGCGTCAAATTCTCCTACAGTCATATCATTCAACTTCCAAGTCGAACGAAGAAAAGCGGTCGTGGTGACGAGGCCTTTGTTTCTGAGAGTATATAAGCAATTTTCATGATCATATCTCAGCTAGAACCTTGTTGATAGCCGAACGGCTAATACGGAGTACAACATTGCATGTCATGTCTCTCGTGCAGAGTTAGGAGGTGAGGTTTGGTGGAACATTCTTGTTTCTTTTATCGCTAAGTCAAGGTAAAATAGTTAATGTCAATATGAACATCGTTTCACCGCGATAAGAATTGCCCATTAAACAATCAATAATTCAACAGCGATCCCGGTGCTTTGGTACAGTGAGCTCAAAACAGCTTTGGTTGGCCCCCGAATGAAACCTCCTTTACCCTGAGTCTCAACACTTCGGAGTCAGTGTTTCAGTTATATTTCGCCCTAATCAATAGAGTTGAGTCTCACCTTGTAACTTCTTTGTAAAATAAGAAAATCGAGTTGATTTTCCATCAACGCCTTAACTCTGAACGACACTGGTTGTGTCAATCTTTCCCGACCAAGCCCATACAACCACATGAATCTCGCGACACCTTCCAGGCATTGAACATGCGGGTAAAGTATAAGGAATCTTTTTCCTTTGTTTCGCCCGTAACAATTTCTTACTTCTCAGTTATGTAGAGAATCGAACTGTCGCTCTCTTAATTTTAGCTTTAACAAGACGCCAACTCTTAAATTATTCAAACCGTTCATTTCTTTGGTAGTCAAATGGAGCCTTTATTTCGCGCCTCGTTTTCACTTTCTCTACACGGTTCGGTAATTAATTTCAAAGAATGACTTTACATTATACCTTTCTATCAAAATTTTATGGCATAAAATGACCTTACTTGTCAGAAAAGATGGAAGAGGTAAATGGCAAAGTCCGACTAATATTTCTTACTATTTTACCGCTGAGTCAAACCCTTCATGTTTATTCGTTCGTTCAATAAATATATAGATACAGGAATTTGCAATTGTTCCAGTTAAGTAACAAGCTAAGGGTATGCCAAGAAATCTTTAGAGAGCCAATATACTAAAATGATGAGAGGAACCACATTGCCAGTAAGCCCTTACGTTTGTCAGAATTATCTTTTTTTGATCAGCCAGATCACTTGCTACGTTGCTCCCGAAGGGGAGGGGGTACTCCCAACATTGGGGTGGTAGGCATGACCGTCATATTTTTTAGGGGTCGAAATTATCAGTCCGGTATTTTTTAGGGGTTGTGAAAAAAGAATCCTGTGTTAAACCAAGAGCCTGGTATTTTTTAGAGTTGAAAGACGCGAAGCTATTGGATTGCTTGCAGTCCCGTGTTTTAGCAAACGTGCGACTGCGTACTGAACAAAAAGTTCTTTGGCGAACGTCCTATTACACGCGCGCCTTTATTTACTGCATATTACGTTCGGCGCAACACAAGGGGACTTTGCGCCGACCCGCTAACTATCCAGGGAAAAATTTCAGCAACAGATTGGTATTTTTTAGGATAATTTTAAAACCGAGAAGTTTTTTTTAGGGAGGAAAATTTGTATCCTTTGTCGGCATTTCTTCTACCATCTTAGCGTAAGGAAAATGAGTCGAGGAATGTTATTTATTTTACAATGTAAACGACAAAAACATTGAAATCAAATTCAACTCTAATTAACTTTGCTGCTACGACGACTATATCTAAGATTTCTCAAAATCAATAACGTTACAATTCAAACGGAAAAGGAGTAGGGATAGAAAATGACACCTCATAAAACTTACAAAACAATTCCGGTGCCGAGGCACTGACTTAGAAGCTATTTGGCGGATGCGCGCAAATAGCTTCAAAAACGATTCTCGCAAAAATTCTCAAGGTGGCCGAATCTCGAAGACTCGTTTTTCTTCTTTTCATACAACCGTATTTATGGATAGTTACAAGATTGATAAATTTTTCTGTCAAAAACAACCAAACAAACAAAAAACAAAAAAATAGCGAAGTCTTAAGACTTTACTGAGAAAATTCATACCAAATTTTTGGCAACCGAAGTCTGAGGACCGAGCGAATAAGATAAGTTGAATAAGTTATTTATTGATTGTTTTCTTCGAATTTAGTTAGAAACTCAATTAAAAAGAAAGCGAAATGTACGGAGTGCCGAGCGGTAAAAAATATCTTAGTGCATGCATTGCCTGCGGGCGTTACGAGATAAACCTGCCCTCTCACTAGCCAATGAGATTGCACGATTCAATCTGGCAATACAGTTTTACCCTTAGTTGGAGAGCTCGCAAGAAAAGCCGGAGCTTCGAGTTTTTAGAACAGCGGTAGCTGTGTTACGGCGAGTCTTCAACTCAACCGTTGACCATTTCACGTTAAACTGACCGTTGCTGTTGTGTTTGAAGTTGTACAGTCAATTTATATATGTCAATTCAATTCGCACAGTCAATTTATATATGTCAATTCAATTCTGCTATTTTGTGCACTATCATCAAGCAAAAGCACAAGTCTGCTGTTTAAATCTAAATTTTAATGATTTTTGATTGTGCAACAGTTTATTGAATCGAAGAGACTGGTGATGAAATCAAGAAATGACACCGAGCCAGCCCCATCAATCTAGATGGAACCCAAAACTTGGCTTGCCACCGTTTTATCTCAGCATGCACAAGTGTTGCACATGGTCTATGACCAGCATAGAATAGAAAATGATTATGCGAGCGACAAAATACAGAGAAGCTTTAAAATGCCCTTTATGTTTTAATAATATTGCTTGAGGCTAATTAGGAGCTGTGTTCGTGCAGGAATTTTGTTGTTGCATAATGCGCAAACCAGCAAGCACATTGGCCTTTTTGTGCTGATTCGGGGACCACAGAGATTTTTATCTACCAATTACCCCCGCTGAGTTGTGTTCAGTTCAAATTCAATCGCCAGAAATTTTGTCAAAAATTTGTGAGATTATCAGAAATTTATAGGATCCGTTGCTCATTTCATCTTCATTTGTTTATCTGGAAGCCAATTAGTTTCAACTGGCACTATCGTATAGGAGTTGTTGAGAGATGTTGATGTGGATGTAAAAGAGCAACTGCAGGTATTAAACACCCAATAAACAATAACATTTTTAAAAAATTGAACCAAACAATTCTTGATGCTGGTTTTACCGCAATCTCAACCGTAAGTTCTCAATGACGTCAGGCCGGCTGAGAGCAATCTTACCAGAATTATTATCACAGCATCTGAAAAATATCAAATTGAGAGATATTGGCGCACATATTTGTTTTAAACATCGGCGTCCATCCAACGGCTAAATTTAGACTTTGTTGACAACTATCTTTAAAATAACAATACAGTAGCCGCGTTGTGCCCAGTCAGAAGCCAGCCTAAATTGCATTGAATTTCAAGAAGCGTCTGTTTGTGAATAATGAGTATCACGTCCATGCTTGCCACCAAGTGTAAACAACTTGTTTGTGCATGATGCTGCACATAACAAACAAAGCCTTCTAGAATATTCATTTTGCGTAAACGGAAAGAAAAAATAATATGTTTGATGCAGTTTACATCGGTTTGAAAATTTGGACACTTAGTGTACGTGTATTTTTTTAACAGATGACTTGGGACAGATTACTCGGCTCTGAAGCAAGATTATAAATTCTAAGTTTAGAATTTTTTTTTTCATTTTCAACAACGTGGAAGTATAACAAAAATCATTTGTTCTAAATATAACTTACTAATAAATAATTATGGCGCAAAAATACTAAAGACAAAAAACAGTACCTGCTCAGTGGACGTTTGAACCTTAGCTTAATATTTGCAAAAAAAAGTGTTCTTTCAATGGAAGAACTTGCTATACATGTAATGTATTTCCTTGATAATACTCCGAACAACACGAACTGTGTGCCAAAATAAATATAAACCATCCTGATACCATTGTTCACGGCACTAGAGTGTCCACCGGGTTCCTGTTTTTAGAATAAAGCTCTTAAGCCAATGCTCTTGTGACAATGCTTTATCTGTAACCGTTGTTCTTAAATTTCACACTGGCAAAACAGATAGCACTCAAGAAACAGTTCTACATTAATGATAGAGCCAATATTATTTCCTGGATTTGTGACGCCCTTTCGCTATTAACTCCGGGCGCTCCTGTCATTGCAAGTCTCTCCCATTGGTCACCTAGCAACTAGTGTGTGAAAAGGATCTAATCCCACTTATTTTCAGAAAACCTGGTACGAAACTGCAGTGCTCCCTTTAGATGAGAGGGAGCATATATGGCCGTCTTTTACGCCTCCTGAATCGCATTCCAAATAGCCGAGGTTAAGACCAATGCAGAATTTAAACGAGGCAGCTGAAGCAGAAAATGGAAGGATTGCAGAAAGCTTTACGACGAACGGAGGTGTATTCCGAGCTGCGACGTGTAATGGTAGTAAAACTTTGGAAACTGAAATAAGGTGTTATGTGGATTCTAAGGGTAACGTTCTTCCTGTTGAAGTTCCTAAAACAAATGGACAACAACATTCTGTAAGTACAAATTTCTTCAATACTGTGTCAATGCAACAGTAAACATCGTGTGACTATGACGCAGCGTGGATCATCAAATCACGCATTGATAACGACTAGGCGTTTTGAACATTTATTTAAGTTTTTTTCTACGAAGTCACATAGCTTATGTTCGACTTTGTTTGCGGACTAGCTAAAATTCTACCCTAGCTTTTTAGTTTGCACTGCTGTTTGTCTTCCTGTACGTATAGTAAGATAACCGACTCGTAACCAGTATTACTATTAGCTTATTGTTATATGAGATAATTCACTGATGTCGAAAAATTTTCCTGCAGATCTCACCGAGTTTCAAGCAATGTTTAACTATGAATTGCAGTCCATTCTGCCAGTGCTCACAAAACACAGAGATTTGCGCTTCATCCCCGCAAAAATACCTTCGAAGAACTAAGCCAGGAACATCCAGTCGCCGTAGAAATAGCTGGGGTGGACCAACATATACCGAGCTTCTGACGAACGCCATTCTTTCAGCTCCTCAACAGCGGTTGACGCTGTCACAGATTTATGCTTGGATGGCCCAGCAAGTGGAGTACTTTAGGGAAAGAGTAAACTGTAGTTCCACGCAAGGTTGGAAGGTAATTTAAAGTTTTAAAGATAAACAGAAAATTTAAAGGAAACACACTCCGGCTGTTAGGGTAGTAAATTCGCACTTATCATACTACAAGTCACATCCATTACTCACATTTTGGCCATGGTGAAAGAACTGATGTAGCCGTCGACCCTGAAACTTGTTTACTTGTTTGGTTCTAATCAAGAAGACGACAAATTACATTCGTTTTAACCTTCATGGTTCGAAGACATTAACTTTAAAGTAATCCTAACACTTATAAGCTTGCCTTGCTAATTATTGACAATAATAAGATATCTGTACAGTTTCACAAAAACAAAAAACTGATGGCTGGGAGTGGGGATGTTTGCCAGTAGAAATGTTATTGCGTTCACAGCGCCACACAGAGCATGCAGTAAGGCTGACAGTTGTTTTTCATCAACAATATTGCCAGTAACTAAGAGAAAAACTATATTTTTTCAATTGTTAAGCTTAAAGTTAAAGGCATTTACATTTCTTAAATCGACATTCCATCTTCGATTTTGTTAGTGCTTGCGAGTGCAGGCAAAATCGCTTTTCTATACGATGAAAAGATGCCACAGCTCCACAGATCCTTCAGAATGTTTTGTAGGAGCTTCTTTCACTGTATAAAGAAAAAGTGCCTTGATCAGTGAGAATAATGTAGAATCTCGTACTGAGAATCTAGAATCCGTTTTAAAAGATAAACGTCAAACTTTGGATATATACCGTCATATTGCCAGATATCGATCAGGCATTGTGTTTTATGTCATTAGATTGTTTCACGAATCAAGCACTGTTCAGTTGATTCAAAAAATGGTTGATACGATGCAAGTTCTACTGAAACTTGGTGTTAACTTTTACACAATGTTCACTCTTCATGTAATAAAAACAGCTTAAAGGCAAGTTATACAATTTATAATACTAACTTCTTGCACGATTGGCTGGTAAATATGAAACTTGCCTGCAACTGGTTACAATCGAAATTCCTCTCGTTGTCTGCTTTGTCTCAAGCTAATCACGAATTGATCAAAACACAGCACGAGGTAACGTGCTTTCTCATTTAACTTTGACACTTTTGTTATCGTCGAGTCTGATATAAATCCAAACCACGAGTTTCATGGTGACTCAGTGTATACGTACTTGAATGGCTTTTGTGGTTCCTAATTTAAATCTCAACGTCTTGCAGATTATAAAACGCTGTTTTGCTCAGAATCATTCTCGAACTGAAGTATTCGAAAGGAAAGACTATTTGTAACCATCTTCATTTGGTTTTATACTAGATGTCTGTAAACTGAACGATGTGTCTAAAAACTTGGAGTAGTTTAAAACAAAGAGTTTGAGATATTCACAAATTAGTTTCAAACAAAAACCACGAGTTAAGATAGCGCGTTTTTAAATGATTACCTTTTGTATCAGTAGGATTAACAGCTAAATAATCCAATTGTATATTTGTTATACTACTAAATCAATTAAGCCAGAGACTTAAACTGTTTTTCTGTTTTAAAAATCAAAATCAATTTTCTAACCGTTAATCAAGACAGGAATACGTGTTTCCACTGATATCCCTCCCAGGAAAAAGGACTGTTTCCTCAGCTTAGTCAAATTGTATAATAAGTACCTTCACGTCTTCTTAATTTAACTTTGAATGTAGTTTCTTCTTTTAGCGAGTGTTTTTTCGCCATAGCATTTAAAATATAAATACATAGAAAGCAAAATGTGGTTGTGTCTAGTCAGAACATTTTCCGGTAAACACGAAAGATGAGGTATAAGCTATCTCACACAGTGTGTTAGGCCAAGTATTCGGGTTTGTGTATCAAAGAAAACATTACAAAGCCAAGTGTGATTGTAAATTGCCACTATTACTACTACTACTACTACTACTACTACTACTACTACTACTACTACTACTACTACTACTACTACTACTACT
>JAOBRD020586345.1:0-14108 GCA_027575215.2 Hydrozoanthus sils
TATGTATGTATGTATGTGTGTGTGTATGTGTGTATGTATGTATGTATGTATGTATGTATGTATGTATGTATGTATGTATATATATATGTATATATAATATACATATATAACCCTCCGCCTCTCCCCAGGATCAGTATCAATGGATGTTTTCATATCCCTTTCTCCCCACACGTACAGGTACATCGTGTCTTGCCTTACAATGTCAATACTATGCGCGTTGCGTGATGCGTGACGAGGGTTATGCCGAGTGTGAGTGCCCGTCAAGGTGTGACCTTCCCTACGCGCCAGTATGTGCTTATAACGGCAAATCGTATGAAAACAAGTGTGCTATGAAGCTGGAATCCTGCATAATCGGCGAGTGGATACGAGTAAAGAAGAAAGGAACTTGTGGTAAGTACCAAATTCTTGATCAGGGCTCGGTTGTCCAAAGACTGGTTAATTTTAACCCTTGATTAAGCCAAACTTCAAGCAATAATTACTTCTCTAAGGAAGGGCTTTAGTACTATAACATTCTGTTTAGATTTTCCACGGAAACAAACTTGACAATTCCAATTGAAAATTACATCTCAAATCAGCCTCTTAATTTAAGAGTGGAAACAATAACTTTGGTTAAAAGTTTTATTCTGAGTTAGTGTTACCAAACTTTGAAAATCCTGGCCCAGAATTATTTAACTTTTTCTACTGGTTTTGCATGTACGATAAGTGTGATTGTTATTAAGTATTGGACAGTTCCTCACTATCAGAAATAAAAAAGTTGATAACTTTTATAACAGAAACTGCAAGTTGTATCATTTTTCAGCCCAAGGAGCTTCCACTGTTGTTGTAGTCTGTTTCAGTCATTTTCGACTTGAAAGCAACGAATAATGTGTAAATTAAGAGAAAAGGCAAGAGATGGGTATTTTTCATTCATTTTAACTTGATGATGGTATAGTAATATCATTGGCGACAAGAAACTCAATCCTCAATGTTTCATCGATAATTTAAAATGGTGTTTGTGAGGTTAAAACTACCACGACAAAGCTCATCCTTCTGAAATCCAAGATAACATCAATTTTTAAGATTTTTTTTGTCAGTAAGTCCTGCCAAGTGGTTGTGGTTACGTTTTGCGTTTCACCTTCGCTCTGCTGCAATTGCTTAAAATTAACGTGTCCCTCAAGAGACAGCTAACACCAAAACAAATTGTTAAATACGTAAATGGTCTGGATGGTGCTTTTCAATGTATTTTTTATTCTATACGAGTGCTGTTTCATATGATTTATGGTAACGTTGAGGAATTTTGTCGAAGTAAGCATTTTTTTGAAATTCTCTATCTTTGTCTTTCGGATACATACACAAACCTCGTGACCATAGCAACAAAGAGGGAAGTACACTGCAAAGAAACTGTTATGTGTAATGGTTATGACAATGATGATAATAATAATAATGATAATAATAATAATAATGATAATAATAATAATGATAATAATAACAATAACAAAAGCAAGAATGATAACAATAATGAGAATAATGATAACGATAATAATAATGATAATGATGGTAATAATAGTAATGATGATAATGATAATTTTAATAATAAAGATAATGATAATAATAATAATGATAACAATAATAATAACAATGATAATCATAATAATAACAACGACAGCAGTGATAACTATTATTGTCATCTGCACTACCATTATTATAATAACAGCGACATTACCGACAACCAACAAGTATGATGTTCACTGTTAGAACAATTCAAAGATTCAAAGGGTCATCGTTGACGTCAGTACGATTAACCTAAGAATTGAATGCTAGGAACGAGATTTCCTTAATAGTTCGGGAAGATAGGAGGAATGCGACTAGATAAGAATGTACTAAGACTTCCGTTCGTCTGGAGTCTTTGTTGCTGGTTCGCGAAAATAGATTTGAATGAACGGTCATAAAAAGCCTCAGGTGACAGGCAGCTGTATAACTGCCTTTTGAGAGATCACATTGCAGAAGTTCGTTGTTCACCCGTGTGCGTCAGATTCAAAACTACTACGCTCGTGTTTCAAACAGAAAATTAACCAAATTTTAAAAGAGAGCGTTTTTGAGCATACAATTGTACAAAACACGTATTTCAAAAGCATCTATTTAATGGAACCATGAATATTTTATTTGAAATGTTTTTATTTACCCCAAACAGCTTCATCACTGCAGCCAGTTTCATTAGTCGAAATTCGAAAGCTAAATCTTTGAAAAGTTAAGGCGTTGTGGGTTAGAGCTGAAATAAGTGAACAAATTTATAAGAACACTTGAGTTGAAGGTTTGTTAGGTTGAGGATTACTCATGCAGCCTTCTGTCTATGCAACCTTGCTTTGATGAGGTGTTGGCTTCTGGACCAAATGCTAAACCTTTGTGTAAAGAGCCCGAAGCAACTTAACTTGTTTTCACTTTCTAAAATCCATTGACAAATGCCAGCAATTCTAACAAAGAAGTCCCAACCTTCAAGCTTTTACTAACTCCAAGGTTTTACCTTTAATGGGGATAAATAATTTATTTGGTTAGCAATATATATAAAAGCAGTGAAAGGTGTTGCGATCACGTTAAAGTGGAATGGACGCCAAGATGAATAGATAAGCATTACATGATGAATTATTCACTGATTGATTCTAGAGATGAAATATTTTCGATCTTGTTATTTTGCCCACCTCTTGTTTGGCAGAACAACAAAAAACTAAAACTTTGACTTCCTTTGTGAGTTTAAATGGCGCTATGGCGCGTGGTTTAAATAGGCTGGTTCGCATGCTGTGTATTTGCAAGCATGAATAAAAATGTTTTTGTGTACCCCTATTTGTACAAAAAATCAAAAACTAATAAAAAAAAGAAATAAAATTTAAAAAACAGTCCTGTTGCAGGGAATTTGGTTTGATTATAGAGGCACAGAGTCAGAGGAATACAATAAACACATGTGTGTTTTTTTTTAGTAAAACACCTTTAAAGCTCAACTGATTCAAAAATTTTCACGCGTAGAACAATATTTGAAATGGTAGAAATCCGACATTTATTTCTGCGTTTTATCGTGTCTTAGATTTTTTTAATGGATTCACAATCTTAAAACACTCATATACACTTAATTCAATCTTTCTCAGCAGCATTCCAAATTAGCTAACATGTGGGAATTTCTTTTTTTCTCGAAGAATATCCCTAAAATGAATTTAATTCTTTGATGAAATATGATCAAATTAAAAAAGAAAGGCTCTTCTCGTGACTAACATATTATACTTTTTTCGACATATCTCGCGCTACTCTCAAACAAACCGTTCATCTACTTAAAAAAATTGAAAAATAATTTTAGTTAACTCTGCTATAATTATCTAATCCAAGTGGCAAAACGTAATTCAACACTGATAAAGGAGAATAATCATAGGCAAAATAAATTTGTTAAACCACTAAAAAACTAATTCGAAATTTCAAGGACAATTTATAGGTTTATCTTTTATTTATAAATTTCAGTACGACAGAAAAAACTAACCTGAATGTGCGAGAAGGTAATTTTTTGCTTCTTTGAGCGGTGCACCGAGCTTAGTGTTTTTGAAGTTTGAGTAAAGTTGTTTCGTGATCTGTATGTGGTTGGCGGTTTGATAATCTTGTTTATGAACGAACTGGTTCACTGCCTACGGCAATTAGGGGCTACAAGAACAGCCAACTGACATTAGTTTGTTAAATATCGAAAACTACTCTATTTTCGAACTTGTTTTTAGCCCGATTTAAACCTAAAGATTATCTCTGATGGACGGGGAAGAATAAAGGCTTCTTATGCAATAAGAATTTTTTTTAGTTTTCGAAACTTTCAGTTCAAGGTTTCGACAACATTCCTCGGCACTGAAATGGCACAGCAAAGCTTTGTCGGCAGAATAATTGTGTTTTTGAAAAGGAATTCCGAGCAATTTTGAAGGGCTTTTATTTCATCGTAAGTAGAAACGCTTTCAGCATGATTAAGTTAGACTTTGAGCTTTGTGAATGCCAAAATCAATATTTTATAGTTTCCGTACTGTCACGTGCTGAAGTCTTTTCGAGAAGGGATTTAATTGGCTAAACCTTATTATGACGCACAGATGAGTTAGCTTGCTGCTCAAACTCTTTTGTGACTTGGCTTAGAAGTCAGGAGTTGAATGAACGTTTCAACAATATTCTTCTTTGATTCACCTGTTTCTAAAACTTAATGTATATGTAGATAAATAAATATGAATGTCAAAAATAAATATTCGTGAAGTAGCAAAGAACCGCACGTTCGGCAAAAAGAAACTCATAACAAACGGAAATGTTGTATCTTGTACTCGATAAGACTGCAGGAGAATTATTTTTCTATACAGAGCATTAGATAGTGAACAATTCGTTGACGGAAAACTGAATAAAAGAGAGGCTTTGATGGTAATTAGCATAGAGATCAAGGACTGCGGTGTCGTTGGCAATGAATAAATTATCAGCATCTATTCTCAGTGAGAACATGCAGCTGTGCGACACAGAATTATTCATCACCCCCGCTTTCTTTCATTAATTTGAAAATGAATTCGACACACAAATACCACGTCAATGAAGTTATAAACTCGAGAAGGATTACCTCGAAATCAGGAAGATGTGGTTAAATGCGAAAACGACTCGTAAACCGTACGTAAATTAGGAAGATCAATATATTCATGTCGTTGTAAAGCAGTGCGTTCAGTTTTTTCTTTGATTCACGGCTCAACGTCAAGCTTACAATACGTGAATTATGTATTTCGGCCAAACAAGAGCTATGTTGGTGCCTTATGCTCTGTTTGGCCTGGTAATTGTGCTAGCCTTGCTGTACGAACAGTGCTTTGGTCTAACTGATGCGACTATGTTCCATTTCAACTATCGAGCTCAGAATAAGATTTACTACTATCCAGGTTAGTATGTAAGTAAAATTTTGAAACGTTAATACCTTCTTTAAATATACACATGTCATTAAGGTGCACAGACCTTTGTTTTATAAATGTTTAAAAAAAAGCATAGAATATTTTCTTCACCGAGTTGGTTTTGCTTTCTGAGTAAAATTTAATTTTTCATTGTATCGTAAAATGATAACTTCGAGAAATGGTTTACACTAGTTTTAATGTGCAGATCTTCTCGCATGTTTGTGATAGGAGCTCATTTCATTTTCAAAGCCCATTGACAGTAAACAAACGGTCGACACAAGTATTTGCTTCTTCATGACTATACAGTTAAACTCATTTTATTGGTTTTAACTGAACCGCAGTACAAATCTCACAAAACGAGTTTAGATTACGGCGGCTAAAAGGAAGTAAATAAGCTCGACTACATATTGGCTTGTAGTTTTAAGAAAGGCAAAAAGATTTTCCATTCGCTATTACTTTCCGATTGGTTTTAAATATTTTTATTTTAATAAAAACACTACACTTTTCTAAATGTAGAGGCCATAGAGATTACAAATATTTAAAGCGATTAAACAAACATGGGCGAGTGATTTCATACTAGAATTCTCCAAGGTTAGCGAAGGTAATTATACAAACTCATATTTAGTTACCGTTTTTGTAAAACGCTAAAGGTTTTGGAGTTAAGATCTATGCGAAGGGTTTTCCCTTTGTTTATGGCTTTCGCAGTTTTCTTTTGTCTTTCCTGAAGTCTGTGTGAAGCAGTTTAAGTGAAAAAGAAAGAAACTACATTATTTTTGCGCCCGCGGTAACATCGCAAAGAATTCTTTATGAGGAACAGGCGCCAATGAGTGTTAGCGCTAATGCACTTTGCAATTTTGAATGCGGAGTGTTTCTCATTTTCGAGGGAAACAAAAAATGTGAGCGCTTTACAAGTCTAACCATTATTTTGGTTCTGAATAGAAACAACAGATGCGTTAACCCCGATCAATTAAAACCCGATTGTCTGATTGTATTGCATATAGAGTGCGACTGAGTCTGATTGAGAATAAGAAATTAGTTTGTTCCCGTGCTCGCTGGACACAGGAGTCTAGAAAATGTTTGAACTATCATGGTATGCTATGGTAGTGTAAGTACTCACTTAACTAATCATTAGCTATTGTTTGAAGTTTTTCTTGTCAATTACAATGTTGTTAAAGATTCCCATTGAAATCATACTGCCAACATGGCCGAAGCTTGCTCTCAGTGGTTGAGTGATAACTTGTATTCGGCCAGATTGTAACATAAGGAAAAAGAAGAACAAATTGTTAGAAAAAAAGAAGAACAAATTATATATATAGTACGAGAACTTTGGCTTTTAGGAGTTCTTAAACAGCTTTAACCAATCACATACTAATACATAGCAAAGTGAAGATTTTGGTGTTGTACGTGTGTTGTGTTTTGGCGCGAAAATTTCCCGCCCCCGGAGACGAGCGCCGTGCTGCCGGAATTCACCAGGATTCGACAGTATTTTTTTCTACGTGTGTCTATTTTTAACACAGTCTTATTACAACTGTTTCTTTTCGCCGTCAACTTAGCAATTCTTGTCTTTCTTTGTTGTAGTTTTTTTCTGTTCTTAAACCAAAAATGAGCTCCGAAACTCCCATTACTACTAACAAAATATTTTGTCTCTCTCAAGGCCCTCCTTACCAAAACGCAGTTCACTACTGGCCTATGAACAATTTTACTGGATCCGAGATGTTACTCGATGTACGGGGGCATTCTATAACAAAAACACACAACAAAATGCGGTTGTCATACGCCGACCAGCTTGGCCCTGTGGTATATCTCGACGGCGCGGATGATTATGTTGCTGCAAAACGTCTTCGTAACAAGTGTTTCACCGATCCGACACACTGCCGCGAGGGATTGACAGTTGCGTTCTGGATAAACTTCACACAAGGTAAAATGAAACCTTTCTGGTTATAACTTCTGAGACAACTAACAGAAAAATGCTTTTTTTTACATAAGAACGACTCTATGATTTATAAGAACAACGAGGCTCAAATTTGCGAGAATTTCAGAACAAACTCAGGCTGAGGCTCGATAACTAGAAGGTTTTTGTGGTAGAAAATTCACTGAAACTTTTAATTCAACTTAGCGGTACCGCATAAAATACAAGAAGACTAACTGTAAAGACTGCTCAAACAATGAAGGCTATCTTTTTTAAGCTTGTTTTCCAAAACTTTGTTTATTTTTCTTTTTCTTCAATAAAAACTGCTCACCGAAATAAGAACAATATATAGAACAAATTGAGGCTGAAGTTGCAAAAAAAAAAAGCAAAACGATGAGCCTTTGAAGAAATTACTGCCTCTTATAAAAAATAGTTGAGGAATGCATGTGGCTCTGCGTAATTAAAAATCAGGATCGAGGAATGCCTGATCCTCGTCTGATCCGCCTGAACCAATCGCAAGAAAGCACTGAACTCTAGTCTAGTCTACACGTGGTATATCCTAGGGTGCCTGAACGATGCGTGGATTAAGTTACATCGCTCTGGCAAAGTGGCTCTGGTCGATAAGCAGAGCCACAAAAAGCGCTTCAACTGTAAGAATGGCAATGACAGAATAAACAAAAAGCTATGCAACGTACAGTTAACTGAACTGAATGTGAACACATAACTTTGTCTTTGATGCAGTTGATGTCTTGTCCGCAAGTTATACGGTATTGTATAAGCTTAGGGTTTCAGTGTAAAAGGATAAGGGGAGATAAGATGTGTATATCAGTTTCTATATATATTTTCAACCCTCATTGTTATTTCATTCAGCGATTTACAGTTTGTCAAGAAAAATGTCAGAACTTCTTTTTATTAATTTCTAGTTATTAATAATTTTTGATAATAGTTAATTTTCTTATTTACGATACAATCTTCCTAATGAGTTGCGCTGTAGAGGAGTATATATTTTCTCATGTTGCTAACTTTCTTTCTTTTTTATTACTATATCTCACAAGGAAATAACTTATCTCATGTTATTAACTGTCTTAATTATTACCAGTTCTCACAAGGGAATAAATTTTCCACGTAACTAACTTTCTTTCTTTATTATTACTATTTCTCACAAGGGAATAAGTTATCTCATGTTACTAACTGCCTTTGTTACCAATTTTCACAGGGGAATATATCATATCATGTGGGAGTTATACAGACAGCACTAACGGACCAGGTTTTCAAATCTTCTACTCCAAACGAGAAGGAAATTTTGTCGTGCAATTAGCAACACAGAATCAGAAATGGTCTATCATACTAGACTATCTCCCACGGAACGCCTGGTTTCACGTAGCAATCACGTGGGAAAGACAACACGGGCTGAAGTTCTACAGAAATGGGGTTCTTATTAATACCGACAGCAAACCCAAGTTTGTAAATTACCGACCTTTAGAAAGCTCTCTGGAAACATTAACTATCGGCCGACCTAATAATTTGCTAAAACTGCGCTCGTATGGACAATTCTCGATCGCACACTTGGTGCTATGGATGAACGAACTTACACATTATGAGATACAGGATGCATATTGGTCGGTCTTGTACGAGACCAAGAGATCCCTGCTGTGCTGCCACTCAAGAGCAGGTAGTTTTCTTCTAATGCTAAAAAGATCTTAGTTTAATCGGAAGGAGGGATGGCGTTCAGTACCACATATTTTGATTTTTTATGACTAAAACTTGTCTCCTTGCTGGGTTGCACCTGACGTCATAGCGGTAATGTTAGTTCCCTTAAATAAAACAACTTTGATTATTTATCTTGTTTAGGGAGCCAAGATGGCCGCTTCGTCTTTGTCTTTGGCGTATCTAGGAAGTGATCACAACCCAAGATTACCCATAATTAAGACTTCATTAAGTATAGGTCTTGGCATTCCATATCTCGATAATATCTCGTTAACTACTTTGTATTACCCTTTGCAAGCTTAATTAAAATCTGTACCTAACCTTAACTAATGATGGATTGTTTTCCTCTTTTGTCACAACAAGCCGTTCTTTGTTAGTTTTTATCAGCTGTCAACTGATTTTTTCTTATGAAGTAAATAACATAAAATAATAATAGAGAAACTTACATAGCTGAGCACGGTGTGTCCTATTGCCTTGCCCCTCTATGTATCTTGCAGCAAATATTGAAAACAAAATGAAAATAAATAAAAACAAACACAATCCGTTTTCACACAGCTGATCCTTGCGTGAGAAACCCGTGCCAAAATGGCGGTACTTGTAGACAGCTGGACAACAAGTTCAAGTGCGTGTGCCCCGAGCAAAATATGGGTGACATTTGTGAAACACGTAAGTTCGTTCTTTTTTTACTTTTCTTCCTTACAGTTATAACGTATAGCTAACTGCCTAGACCTGTAATACTTGACTTGGTTTGGTGTATGAAAATACGAAACTATTTGCTAATTCAGGGCCTATCCACGGGTTCATATATTGGGGAAGGGCACAGTTACACAAACATGAGGAACATTTGGGGGACCCAACTACGCCCTTTCTCTTACATTCTGTTTTTCTTAAATTTTGTGGCGGAACTGCCCCCCCTGCTACGGCGGCCCTGCTAAATGGGAATCTTCACCGCCATTTCTTACTAAAGACAGCACAAAGAGGTCACCTTAAAACCAACTTCATAACTAGGGCTACATCTGGGTTTTTAGTTTGCCTCCGTCTAGTAATAACATTATAATAAACTACAATTTTTTAATGATGGCTTTAATCTTATCTGTAGCCACCAAATAAAAAAAGGGCATTTGACAGAAAGCTGTTTGCAATAATGTTTCTGGCGGGGCGAGTACTAGTGGTGGGTTCGAGCTCGGCAATGCTGAGCCACTCGTCAGCGTTCTAGCCCTATCCTGCCAAACACGATTTATTTAAAACCAAAAACTCATTAACTTTAATTGCGGAACTTATAAAGACACCATCTGTTCTGCTGCTCTTGGAGAGTAGAAATGATTGATGTTATGCTTGTTCCAGTTTAACCAGCGATCGATAGCCTATTTAGTGACCATTCATTTGCTCTGCTTGTATGCACTTTACATTTTATACCAGTGGTCAAACCAGTGGTCCGTATAAGAACAATCAAAAACGCATTTAGAAGATGAAATCTACATGGAGTTTAAACTACCTTCCGACAATCCGTAGGTCGTTTAAGTGTAAGAGTTTACTTTAGAAAAAATGATTATTAGGTGGAAGTGTTAAGAATTTTTACGCTTTCTGAGCTGACTAAGGTGCCAGTCTGTGGTGCGGGAGGTTCGATTTCCAACTGGACCCTAACTCAGTAGTTTTAAATAACTGAGGGGAAGGTGCTGTCTTTTCTCTAACATCTACAAGAGTAAGACCTTTGTCATGGGAGGCGGAAAAAGGGGCAATAATTTATTGCTAGCAACAGCAACTTTTGAAAAGGAATCTCAGATTTTATAACAAACGCATTGTGGCCCCCTCCCCCAATAATAATAAAATAATTTTTTGTTTCCGCCATCCATGTTTATGTCTTCTCGGATTAGGAGGATAATTTGTTGACCCAGTCTCTCGATCTCTTATTGTGGTACTCAAAAGAACCAAAATAACTTTTTTGAAAAAGTGTAGCATGATCCTGGTGTCGTGGCCTGTAACACTATTTACTTCGAGGGCAATTTTGGCTGAAAATCGATGTGAGCCGTATATAGCGGACTATCTAATATCCTGCCACAACACAGTTGAATCCCACTTGTAAGAATCGATGGATTTCAGAACCTGCTGGAAGAAAGTTTGCCCTATTAATACCCCAAAATATAAGGATCTGTTTTGCAAAGCAAATTTATTCATTACATTTTCATGAAGATTGCAAAAACTCCTGTTATACCCAAATCACAAACGTAACATAAACTGTAATTACAAAACAAATAAAAGAATACTATAACTTTAACTATAAAGAATTTGTACCTGTTTGTTGGTCCTTCCACGACAAGGGTTAAAGTGCACTGTTCAGTAAAACCCTTGCAATCAGTTAATGAATAAAATGCTTATAATGAGGGACAAAAATATTTTTTACTTTGTTATGGTAATCTATAGCCATTTCTTCTCCATAGAAATTAAAAACCTAACTAAGAACCAGATTAGCCTAAACTGCTAATTGTAAGAATCTGTTGTGCCAAACTTTGAAAAATGTGCGTTCTTACACGGGGGTTTTTACATACAGTACATGTACTCTGTATTAGTTTAAGGTCAGTGCATCCGAGTCTCTTCTAATGGAGCATGAGTAATACAAGTAAAACAAATTATCAATATTATTATTATTGTTATTACAATTATTATTATCATTATTATTATCATCATCATTATTATTATTATTATTGTTGTTGTTTTCGAGTTGTGTCTCTTTCTTATTTTGTCCTCAGCGAAACCAATTACTGAGTGTAAAGACAATAATCCATTCTGCGTGCTGCTTGCAGCTCAAAACGGACAATGTACTTCGAGGCGAAAATTCATGGAAAGGGATTGTCCAAAGACTTGCAAATTTTGCAGTAAGTGACAAAGTTCATGTCTAGCGCAAAGGTAACCAATTGCTCTTTGTATTCTAAGCGGGGATCCAAGAACTACATGATTTTATTTGGCCATACTTGAAAAAATGATTTCCTCTGATGCTGGAAGTAAAACTTCTTCGGTCACAAAAATTCAAACTTTTCACTGATTGTAGGCTCACTTCTATACAATTTTTAGAATCTTGCTTGAATTGAAATGTCTTGTATTTGAATAATGTCAACTTTGCATGCGTGTAAAATATTGAATGCATAATGCACGACCTATAATGCACCACGCACACTCACTGCATGCTACCTTAACCTCCCTTGCTCACCTTCTAACATAATCAACGCATGCACAGTTTCAATAAATAAAGCCTTGAACTTCTTGCTAAAGTAAAATGGCTGTTTTAAATCACCTGATACCTAATTATAAAACATCCGTTTTCTTTCTGCAATAAAAGAAACGTAATCTGTAATTTTATTTCGCGAAACAATGTAAATTGCGGTTCAATTCAGTACATTTGGTACATCGATATATATCAGCTAAGTAAAGATATTTAATTGGCGGATCTTTTCAAAATTGCGTCTGTGTTAATCGAAAAAACTGATTCTTAATTTCCAAACGTTTTGCTTGATTTAATAGGAAGCAACAGAAACGTTTTACAAATGTTGTCAGCGGCAAAAAAAAATGTCCAGCAGATCTTGTAATGCTAAGCAGTCAGTAATTGAGACTCAAAATTCATGATAAGTAGGCGTTGAATAATAAAGTAGCACTCAAACCACGAAAGTAATATGGTACTCGTCAGCCTTTTCTGAATTTATATCTTTTTGAGTCATTGCATGATTCTTAGGAGACTAATGAACATATAAAAGTTCATCTAAACTTATTGCCTAACAGATGAATATTGATGAATTTCCTTTCAAGGTAAAACACATAACAATTTAAGGTATAACACGTAATATTTATGGTATAACACGTAATATTTATAGTATAACACGCAATATTTATAGTATAACACGCAATGTTTATGATATAACACGTAACTGTTTAACCCGTTCAGTCCGCAGTTCGCCGAATGGCATGTTGTTAAATTCTCTCAACTAGAAGCGATTCTTTTCGTGTTACCAGTATTTGAAGAGATACTATGCTTGATCAATTCATATTTTCTTATCATCATACGCCCTATTTTGTACGAGTTATGTTAAAGTAATTTAGGTGTTGATAAAATGGCCGTGGCTGAAAAGTTTCATGATATAACATGTAACTATATCAGATAATAACACGTAACTAAATCAAATTTAACACGTGACCATAAAGGTAACCCTGGTAACATATGATAACAACTGCTGTTCTTGCTGTTACTAGTAATACCACCATTGAATATGATTTTTGTTAACTGGACCTATTAGTTTACTGTCAGTACCACATTACGGATTTTTAGAATTTATAATAGCAAATGTTATCCTTGGTTTGTTTCATAGATAAGATACTTATAATATTCAAATGGGGGAGTCTCAAAGTTGAAAAAGATTAAACACGACAGTTCTGCAGTTTTTTTATGTGTCGTGGTGTCAAATCATTGAATGGAAATTGACTATTGATCAGTTTCTGTCCGTGAACAAATTCACGAAGATACAATAAAAACGAAAGCTTCCAGTAGGAAACGACTCCCTTTAGACAATCAAAACAAATTATTCACACTGATAAGTGATTCTTAAAATGATTGAAATGTAAAAAAAACGTAAAAGTTTTAACCCTGTTTTCCTGCAGTGTTGGAAAGTTTTGAAAAAAAAATGCTGCCATATGTCAAACTAACAAAATTTAATGTTAATCACGCATACAATATAATAAACTGGAAATTTTTACTTCTTAAAGATCATCAAATTTCAGATAAGTATTTGAAAATAAATTTACTTGTCGGCCATAGTATTGGAAAAGAGAAAACAGCCTTTTTGTAAGCCATATATAGTAATGCAAATTAAAAAAGGTGAAAATAGCTTTAAATGTCACACAGGTATATCATTGGAACTGAAAAGAGAAAATAGCTTGTCAGCCATAGTATTGGAAAAGGTGAATAGAGCTTTACTAATAATGTCAGCAATAATTAGGCAAACTAGAAAGACCTAGAGCTAACATTAACAGTCATCTGAAAGCATGAAAAGTTGAACAACAAGAAGTAAAAAAATAATATTAACCAAACCACAGACACTCAAATGAAGGTTCACAGAAAACATAAAAATAGAGGTATTACAGTTGACATCATTATTGAAGCACTACAGATGATAAGACACCACAGGCTTCCAAAACGTAGAATTCGACTTTTTTTATGCATCTACGAACCTTAGTACGACCGACTTCATGTACTTAGTGTTAATAGGTAATACGTATTATTAAGTAACACTGACCGTATAAGGGAATGTATGGGAAATTCTTTTGAATCTCTAAATACGAATAAATTGCTACCTAGTTTGAAATAAACTTCACTTTCCTCTTTATATGTGTTGTCTTCATGTGTTTTTGTTCCGGTTTTTGTGCCATTTTTAGGCCGTTAGGTACATATATTTGAAGACGTGTTGTTCCCCTTACGTGTGGTTCCCCCCCAGAACACGTGTTGTTCTCCACCCGTGTGGTTCCCCCCACAGAAGATGTGTTGTTCCCCACGCGTGTGGTTCCCATCACAGAAGACGCGTTGTTCCCCACGCGTGTGGTTCCCC
>JAOBRD020586562.1:0-15959 GCA_027575215.2 Hydrozoanthus sils
TATCAACTTTGCAGTATTATGCTGACCTGGCCTGGTCACGTGATATTCTCTCTTTGCTGGTGAATTGTGTGCAAAACAAACAAGGCTGTGATTGGAAAGGAGAGCTACGGCATGTTGAGGTGAGTTTAGTTATAAAAATAGTTTGCTTGTACACTTTTAACTAATGAATAACGGCTGGAAGGGCACAAAGGGAATTTCCATTGTGCTTTTAGTTCCGGTCCATCCCGTTTAAATTTTCCAAAATTCGCTAGATGTCAAATTGTACTGTCTTTTATTCATACAAGCTATATTTTCTCGGGTTTTCAATCAACATTTATCTTGAATCTTATCAGACGCAAATACAGGTAAATAATCGTTCAATCGTCAGAATGGAAGCTCTGTAAGATTCTAAAAGCATTTTCTAACGAGGTAATTAAAATGTTGGTAAAAATACTTAAATATCAAAGCAGCTATATACCTATGATATGCTAGGTAGTCTAAAAATAGAAACTACTAGACTTATGAAATCCAGACTGCTTTTATTGTATAAAAACTTGTCTCACAAAACACAACAAAATTAACCCTAGAACTCATGAAGAAAAAAAAAGTTACACGAAGACATGATTTCAAAGTATGCAACCAACTGCCTTGAAACTTGGTATGTGTAATAAGTGTCACCTGTACTTCCAGCTATAAGCGTAGTCACATTGCACTTTATTAGTTTCGATTCCATAGAAACTATAGCACAGAAACACCATTACCAAGTGTAAAATCGGTGTTTTTCAATGATAGTGATCTAATTTTTATAAAATTGTTGCAAAAACTTTGCACTTGCAATTAATATATATTAGTGTTCAATTATCTTTAAACTAACTTGTGCCACGTGGTCTCTAATTGGTTTCCATGGTAACAACAGCAAAGAAATGTTAAAACTGCAAAACTGTCGACATCAACATTTTGACGCAAACGGTTAAGCTAAGAACAATGACATTTCGTTTGGCAAAGTAGTTGCACATGATCAACTAACTCATCTTGTAATCAAAAACAGTTAATTATTTTGCCATGGCAACGACTTCCAAAAAATCCAAAATGGCGGCCATCAGGATTTTGTAGTTTGTTTCAAAACGTTCTAAAACAATAACTAAAAATTAAAAACATGAAATTTCTATAATATGTTCCAGTCATTTTTTCAGGCAGAACACCGCAATTGCAATGCATCTTTGAAAGGACGTTGAAATAAAATTGTAAAATCTAAATATTTTTTTTCCTCTTGTTTAGTCAAGTACAATCTATATTGCAGGAACACAGCAAGATGTGTTTGTTTGAGAAGATAGAATGCCAAGACTGTGGCCAGCTTCATTTAAGAAGGCTCATGGTAAGACACAGGCTATCTGAATGTCAACTGAGAATAGTGCTGTGCCCCTTTTGCAAAGAGAGATTTCCTTATGTTGACTTGGAGGTAAGCGTTTTTCAAATTTTCTTGCTTCAATGGATAAACTTAGCTAAATGAGGAGCAGCGGTGGAAAAAATTTATCAGTCTTTTATGGTTCTTAGCTTGAGAAATTAGCAGTTAATGTTTCCAACTGATGACGTCACCAGTGAGACTGTGTGACGTCACAGAGGTCATCATCCACTCTCGTTGCCATTTAGAATGACTAAGTTACATTTGTCGTGTACAATTTCAAATCAAAGCAGTTCTACTCGTCTGACATCACTTAGTAGGCCACTGGAACTATGAGGAGTGGGTTTCTTTTAAAAGCATTTACCATTAAAAGTTTACAAAATCTACGAACTTATCATCCCCCGAGCCCCTTGATCGTCTTCGCAGGGCTCATTCCCAATCCTTCCATTTGGGCGTCTTACTGAGATTAAAGAGTTGCCAAAACCTATACATGTACTTTTTACCCCCATCCTCCCCTCCCCCTTATCGTCTTCCCAGGGCTCCCTCTCCACCCGTCCCTGTTGGGATCGACACTAAAAGTTTCCAGAACTAGAGAACTAATGGTCATCCCCAGCCCAGCCTCTTGATCGTCTTCGCAGGGCTCCCTCTTCACCCCTGTCCTCGTTAGGACTGTAATTGAGACTAAAAGTTACCAAAATCTACGTACTTCTCATTCTACCATGGGCCAGTCCCTTAACCTTCCTCCGAGGGCTCCCTCTATCCCGTCTCCGTTAGGACTGACACTGATTGAAGCTTGGTATCCGCACGCAGAATCACGAGGATAAGGAGTGCAAGCGCTACCCGCTGGACTGCACCAATGAGTGTGATGACGGGCCCATCCCACGAGAGGAGGTAAATTTTTCAATACCTCGAGGATTCCGGTTTTTTTTGCCGACAGTAAAAAAAGAGTTAAGGCTGAAGTCACGTGTTGGCTTTCCACTTTACTAGAACTATGTTGCTGCTTTTCCACGGAAAACTAAAGATTTGTAAGGATTAGATGAAATTTCTACAGAGCAGCTACTTTTCTACGGAGATACTCGATTTCTAAGATGCATCTGCTTTGCTACAGAGATACTCGATTTCTACGGAGCAACCATTTTTCCAGTGGATACTCAATTTCTAAGATGACACGGTGGTCTGGCCTAGATTTCTAAGAAGCAGCTGTTTTGCTACGGAGAAACTCGATTTCTAAGGAGCACTTACTTTGCAACGGAGATACTGGATTTCTGAGAGTTTACGTGATTACTTACATGAAGAAAGTTTCAACTTTGAAGTGAACGCACTTTGATTTGGGATGGAGCCGTGTCGCTTATGGGCCACCGTAAATACCCGATGTATTGACCTCGTTCACCTCCGTTAATTGGAGTCTGGTTGTTGTTATTTTGCTCCAACTTTCAGCTTGCCTCTGTGCAAGCTTTCTCCTTAAGGTTTTTTTATACAAGAAAAAAGGTGCAAGCCTTAATTAAAGCGACTGCTTCATCACGCTCATTAATGACTGAGCCCTAAGGTACTATTCAGAAACTAATCATGTTGTACTCACAATTCTGCTAGATGCTGTACCATCTCGAGATTGCTTGCCCTATGACTGTTGTGAAGTGTTCATATTCAGAAGTTGGATGTCCGTTCGAGGTAATTTTCCTTTTTTTTTGGGGGGGGGGGGGGTTGCTAGACAATAGTTTTTTCGTCATTCACAGTTTCCAATCCATGTTAGAAGATTTTCAATTTAACACTGACAGCGCTTCTGTGCTATGCTTGTAGCCCCCTCCCTCGGATAGCAATTTCGTTCCGTGCTTTGCTTGCACCCCCCACCCCCCAATTACCAATTTCGTTCCGACGGGCATGCTTTGGATTGATTCCTTTGATAAAATAATATAAGTTTTACACCGTAAAAGAGTTCAATAAACTCATCTCGAACTATAGTACATCGTCTGACTCCGAGTAAAGTGGTAAAGATAGTTAGAGAGGGGGTTATGAGAGTTGCAGTAAGTATTCACACGAACACCAAAGGTTAATACACTTCCAGGAAATTATCCAATCATGGGGAAGCCTTCCCTTGATCATGGGCGCTAGGATAAGCTCGCTATACTGGTCAATATATGGTTAATGATTCATAGCGTAGTAACTGCTACGTACATCCGAATTGTCCTTTATTGTTCGTGACAAATACAAGCTACTGTAATTTTGACCCAGTTGTCATTTAAAGGTTCGTGGCAAATACTAGTTATAAACCGTTAGCTAGGTTTTGCCAAGCCACTGAATGAATTTACCTTTAGATCTATTAATTTAAAAATCTGAAAGTGTACTTACATGCACAAGTTTTTAATTGGCAGACAATAAGACAATCGTTTGGTTCGGCGTTTCCCACCCTGTTAATTCTTAGTACTGTATGCGAGATCCGAATTAATGACATAACGAATGAAAAATAAAACGGCCAACCAAGCAAAATCATGTGACGCGTACGGCTCATTGAGTAGCATCCGCTGAGAATATTTAAGGATCAACCGATATATTCGAGTGAGCCAAACTCTTTGTGTGGGTCATGGATATCGTTTGGTGTTACTTTTAGTCACGTCACCATAAAAGTAAGGACAATTCTGCGGAAAAGAGTGCATGTAAGTAAATTTTCAGACTTTTAAATTCCTTCGGTGTCGGTAGATCTAAAAGTATATTCGTTCAGTGGCTCGGCAAAACCTGTCTAACAGTTTACAGCTAGTATTTGCCACGAACATTAAATGAAAATTGGGTGAAAATGACAGTAACTAGTATTTGTCACGAACAGTAAAGGGCAATTCGGATGTCACAGTTTTAACCATATCCTGATATAGTAAGCTTATCCTAGCGCCCGTGCCTTGATAACTGTTAAATACTATAAACTCAACTGTAATTTTTCAAAGACAACATCTCTAGACGGTATTGATCCTTTAAACAACTCAACTGCTAATTATCAAAGCTCTCGGAGAGCCTACCACTTTGAGTCTTCCTCCAAGAGACGCAAAAGTCTAACCTTGAGCAGCTATTTTTAGACTCAGACTAACGGTCCAGGAGCCTGGTCTCTCGCACGGCAGGCTAGTGCCTTACCAACGGGGCTAACCGGATAGAACGGTTCAATTTCGTTTCGAATGCAAGTACTTCAAGATTTCACCATGAACTGACCCAATTTAACCACACCCCCAGCTCGTGCTGCTTTTCGTTTTCCAAGACTTCATTGTTTATCAGTCACTATGTGCAAAGACAATCATAACAACTATTGTCCATGTCTAATCTATTTTTCGAAAAAGTTGTAAATGTAGAAAAGGAGCAGAGAGGGCTTTTCTTAGAACCCATCTGAAGTCCATCAAGAGCCACTTCTCGAAACTAGCGAACCACCTTAGTACAAAGACTAGTTGCTTCCAAGGCATTAATCTTACAAAATCGTTTCTTATCCAGGGAAAACGAAACTCCTTGTCTGATCATGTTGGCTCTGCTATGGAGGAGCATCTTCATTTGACTTTTTCAGAGCTCTTTAGGACAAGAGAAGAAGTCCGGATGGTAAGAAAGGACTATCACTGTCTGCTAAAGAATTTCAAGCAGCTTGAGGAGAAAAACAATGCGCTAGAGAAACAAATACTTGAGATGAAGCAAACCAAGAAGGAAAGGAGAAGACAGTATCGCCATTCTCAGAGGGTCGCTTTACACGGAGATGATCTGGAACCCTAGTTGAGAGTACCGCTTTACTCGGAAATGATCTGGAACCCTAGTTGAGACGAGATGGCCATCAATGTCCTAGTCCTTATTTAACTTAAAGGAAGTTTTGAAGCCCTGTCTGAATCAAGTTGATAATTAGTACCAGGTCCCGACTTTTCCATCTGAAGACTGAGCAAAGAAAAATCAAATTTTATCAGGTTCCAGCTTAAAGGCAAAACTAAAACTTAACTGTGCAACTTGTTATACCGGGTTCCAGTATTCAGGAAGAACTGGACCTCCAGTTGCGACAAGGTTAAAGTTTTAGAAGCTCCTAACTTTAAGTCTTCCAAACGGATCACATGCAGCTTATCAATATCGTTTCCTTGACATAACTTTAAAGTATATTCCAAATGGAACATAAGTAGCTTAATGTCGATTTACAGCTTATATCTGAATCTTTTGGTTTTATTCACTGAATTTTCTCTCATTGGTATAAGCTCGTGTATTTTACTGGCTATAGTTACCTCGCGCGAGCGCAAGTTTTCAAAATGGCCGCCTTTTATTGGTCTTTTGGAGGAAAAGATAAACGTTGCAAGATAGAGAGTGAAAGAGCAAACGCTGGATGGAAATGTTTTAGGTGTCGATTTGGTAGACTGAACAAATGACAACCTGAGTAACTGATACAATTTTGCAGAAATGTTTAGCAATGGCTACTTTTTTTGTTTGAGAATCACCAGAGTAGTTTAATAAATCAATTATTCGCCTCAGGCTCTGTGGATACCTGGGTACTAAGAAACTCCCAATAACCAGATACTCACTTCTCCGGATCCTCCGGTGAACAGTTGTTAAACATTTCGTTGATGAAGGCTTTTTTTTATAATTTTTCGACCTTGCCTGCATCTTTTTCAGTTTTATGAAACAAATGTAATTGTGCCTCGGTAATGGCACTGGTTCAGTTACAAATTACAAAGTCAACTACAGACAAAAGAATGCTCGTTTTGTTTGCAACCCTACAGAATACCGTTTCTTTAAAAATAACCATGATTTTTCTCTGAAAACCTTAAAAATTGCTAACTTTTACCCCTTAAAAGACGACGAGCACCCCTAGCTATCATACCAGCAGAGGGAGTTCCCTCTTGGATTGAAAACCTTGGAATCAAAACATGGAACAGTATTTCGTTTAATATACAAACTAGCCAAGTGGCTAAGCTCAAGTTAGCCAATGAAAATTTTGTATTGTTAACATTATTATTAAAGTTTACTCCATATTTAATATTTGATCACCTCGTAAATAGCGTAAGTTTTGGGCAAGTTTGGAAAAAGTTGAAAACACTCGTTAAATTAATCTTTAATTGTACTCGGCCCCATGCGATTACCTATACTAATAAAGATATTGTATTGTTATGTAATAATTATCAGATTAATTACTTTCCTTTGAAATGCTCTTAATAAATCATAAGATTACCCGGCAACGTTCTACAATTGTATTTATTGTTTTTCTATTATTTTTGTTGTAGTTTTCCCCATCGAAGCGATTTTCTTAAATAGTTCAATGAGTCTTATTTGCAATTAGGGAAGTCCGTTCGTGAGAACAAAGCCATATTTTAATTGTTAGATTGTGAATGTTGTGGTACACGCGACGAAATGATATGAGAGCTACGGCCTAAAATTACAATCGAGCTAGCCAGAACCTTGTCTAGATAGGGCACTTTGAGGCAACTTGCAACAGAGGAAGGTTGGGGAGGGTCGCCTGCAGGCTATTACTCTAGAACGATGTCGATTGGAAGTGAAATCGTGGAGGTTTTCATTTTTTTCCAAAATTACCCAAGCAGCTTCGTGGAAGTACACCTGTGCCCAATCAGCACCGAGTAATTTCCCTTTAGTTAAGAAAAAATGCGCCCATTGATAACAAATCAAATCAAGTAATTTTGCCCTCTATTTTATAGATATATTTCATTCGCCATTCCCGGATTTGACCCCGAGTTTAGCTGAAAGTTGAACATTAGTGTCAGTAGCCTCCTTTCACCACACAAGGTCCCATGTGGGGGGGGGGAGAAGAGTCATTTTTTAGTTACTAAGTAACAAACTTTTGTTTGATGACAGGCAAACAATAAACTTAACAACATTTTATTTCACACATTTCCTTCAAGAATGTTATACAATTTGGAAGTAATAATAAATTTACAAATATTTTGAAAATGAAATTATGTTATACAGGATATTTAGATTGCAAGGGTTTACAAAAGAAAATATTGTTTTTAAGGTATTTTGGGAAATGCTCTGGGCCAAAATAAACCATAAGGTTTTCTAATTATAAAATAGGAAGCCAGGCTTTTAGTGTAGTGTTGATTTTTGTAGCCTCCATCCATACACTATCCACACAAACTCAAGCAATCACACAAAAAGCAGAACCTAGAAGCCAACAGTGACAGTAGAATGAAAAAACAAAACAAAAAAGAGATCAAAATTTTTCCTGTAGCCTCAAGATTTTAATTGTTTTCAAAAAAGGTAATTCTTGCATTTGATTTTTTATGATCTTACAGTGCAAGAATCTTTACAATATAGTTCTTAAATCAAAGTATACTTGTGTTCATTGTTTAATATTTGATTTCAATAATGCTATACACATAGTGACAAAAGAGATTAACTGATAGAATAATAATTATAGCCGGGTCTGTCAGAGTTCATAATTATCTTGGTACATACAATGGAGAATTAATTCTTTGTAGAAATTATATGAAAAGCTGATAGTACCATGGTAGGCAAAGTGAAATATTGTTTGAGTTTGCTATCATTTTGTTATTCTTTTTCAAATAATTAATGTGAGCATAAAAACAACGCACCTTAATATATATATAATAACAATAATAATAATGATAATAATAATAATAATAATAATTAGAATTAGAATTATGTAGTACCCTGCCAAGATTTCTGTGTTCATTTCACCCCATCCAAACAAACCTTACGATTTTTTACTAAATAGTTAATACTTAAAAAAATGGAATGCAAAAACTGGCACTTTACTTCAGACTAAATATGGAAAATGTTGCCAATTACAATTGGGAGTGCCATGTGCATTGCATTTCACACCAACAAGGAACGTGCACTTCTTAGGAAAATAAGTCTAAAGAATTTTTTTCAAAAGAACAAGCTGTGCGCTTAAGCTGGAGACTCTCTTGTTATGGGCTAACCATGTTTAAAATGGTAAATGGTTTGAACCCAGGAGTAACAGTAGATCATATGGTGAGATTGTCCAGGTTAGCGTAGTCCCAAGAAGGACTGTTGTTGGTGTAAGTGACTGACATTACAACAACATGTACAGAAGTCATCTTCAGATTCAAGTGAGGAATGGTGCGTCATTTGAATACTAATTTAGTCTGGCACACGCATACTGATTGGTCAGTTTACTTCAGAGTGATGCAATACAACTTAACTTCTGCACAGGTTGTCAAAACGTCAGTCACTTACACATACAACAGTCTTTCTCAGGACTACACTAACCCGGATGATCTCACCATATGATCTACTAATCATGTTTAGTAATCATAATTGTGTAGTGACAACAATATCTGCACACATGAGAAATAAAAATAGTATCTCTAACTGTGCACGATTAAGGTATGCAGTTATGATTTTTTAGTAAAAGGAAAAAATTCAGGTATTTCATCAGTTACTACATAATAAATTACAATTTACTACAGTAACTGTGTTTAAAGTTGTCTTTTTTGTCTCTAGCTGTCCACATAATCTTGGCCAAGTGATTTCGTTGCACTTCACTGGCTTTTGATCATGGTTTACACTGCAAGTCAGTTGATTCACCACCTTCAACAATGGCACAATCTCTTTCATTGTCGACACTTGGATGACCCATCTTGTGCTCTGCATTTGGATGATGTTCAAACTCATAATCAATATGCACAAAGGCTCTTTCAACATTTGGAAACCTTTCCAGTTTTTGCTGTAATGGTTCCCCAATATCATGAGCTTCTTGAAGCATCATACTTGGGGGCAAAACAATATGGGCTTCAACTAAAAGGTTATAACCAAAATGATATGCCCTTAATGTATCAATGTATTGAATTCTTTGATCATGATGTAGACATACCCAAAGTAATTTCTGCAAAAGAGCTGGTTGTGCTGTGTGGCCAGTTAGAGTGCGTATTTGTTCCCCACCAGTTTGCCACCACCCAAATGCAATGTACAAGCTAATTAACATTGCACCTATTGGATCAGCATTTTTCCACACTTTGTAGCCAAGGTAACCAAACCCTAGAGCAACTGCATTAGACAGCACATCATTTCTATGGTCCTGGGCAAGAACTGCTATTGACGGAGACTTTTTAGTTCGGCAGTAAAGAAACAAAAGTAACTTTATGAGGATGGTTGTAGATATAATAATGATTGTAATAAGAGATATAGCTGGATTAGCTGTTCCTTCAGCTATTTTTGTTATGGAGGTAATAATCAGCTGAATTGATGCAACTGTCATTACTACCGATAGAACAACAATTCCTAAAGGTTCAAGCCGAGTTTTTCCTTCTGGGTACTTGTAGTAATTTGTGCCTTTTATTGATCGAGTTGTGTACCAGATAATCGCTCCTGATGCAAGATCCACTGCACTGTCAACAAGACTTGAAATGATTGACATTGAACCAGAAAGATAAGATGCCACTGCTTTGGCAACAAGAAGTAAGACATTACAAAACAAACTAAGTCTTACAGCTTTTTTGATGTCCCTCTTATTAACATTTAAAATGCTTTCCTCGAAAGACTTCTTCTTTATATTCTCAAAGGACTGTAGGAGCTTGCCCTGCTCCTTGTAATATCGCTTTATGTTTCTTGGCAAGTTCTTGTCCTGGTATAAAGTTGAATCCCTTTTTTTACAGGCATGAAATCTGTGCCACAAAGGACCATGCCAACTTTTACATTCATTATCAATATCTTTGTCAGATATTGTGTCATTGCCAGGGGCTATCTCCTCAAGTGTAACACAAGACGGGCGAGAGGTTGACTCAAAATTTTGTTGTGCATCCAAACTGGCACTAGATGATGAATGAATTAATATGTTTTCTTCACGAGATTGTAGTTGCTGCTCTGTTTCGCACTGTTCCATTCTTTCAATGAAGACAAAATGAACATCTATAAATTTTACAGCTTTTACCCCAACTGTTAAATTTATTTCAATTAAATAGAACAATTATTTTATATGTAATCACCTACTTGAGACTAGCATTTCTTTCCCAGAACAATTGATACTTCGTAAATCTTTCTTCAAGTTATGCCAAATTTGAAAAACTGATCAAGATTTAATCCAAAATTTAATCTTTCCGAGCACAGAGAAACAGCCTACTTTTATAGGAGACCAAATTCGTCTGCAACGTTTTTTTTATATCTAAGACGATAACATACAGAGAAAAGCTGCCGTCTTACCTATTAATTTTCAGGTGAAATAAAACTCGACAATCGCTTCTCTTGCATTCCTTCACTCCGACTATATTATTGTCAAGGCGCTGTGTCGTTCTTGTTCCAGTCTCCTTCCGGCTTCTCAGCTCCCCCAACCTATTGGAGACTGGAACGAGCTTCAGCGAGAGAAACGTTTTGCTCAAGAATGACTTGAAATCTGTGAGTATTGCCATTGGGCATTTTTTGAGACCTTAGATGCTTTGCCAACGAACAATTCGTCAGCCGGATAGGAGAAAACCTTGTTTGAAATAATGAGAAGGTGATGGACTGAAGAAAATGGCGACATGGACCCAAATACCCACTACAACAAATTCGAAGGTGGGTTTACCTTGAATCAGATCAACTTGTAGTTAAAACAATATTTTCAGGTGTCTCGCTTCATTGCAGTATTATTGTGAGCCGACGAGACTCAGAATCAGTAGAATATAGACAAATGATTTTGATTTTTCATTGTATGATATGATATTTACGTTATTTTTTTCCTTGACAGATATGTGGTATCGAACCTTTCTCTTTTGTTTGGCGTCCTCAGTTTTTATACACTGCATTGCTGCGTGCGTGGCTTTTGGTTCCCTGAGAAAACACAGTAGAGGACGCTTTTTGCCCTTGATGATTTTCGTAATTGGCTTCCTGTACCCGCTGACCGGAGGTGTTGTGACCAGTAAGTGACAGAGCTTAAGAATAACCGAGTTAGTCGAAAGAAAATCGATCGGCATTGCGTGATATTGCAGGGCAAAATCAGTTCAGTACACTACATATATTTAGCTTGGAGCCGAGAAACCAGTGTGCAATCAAGCTTTAACATCCTAACAAAAGTTATCTTGCTCGCCCCACGTCGACTAAAAGCTTTTGGAAACAATTTTTGCTTATTGAATTAAGATTTAGAATCTGAGTTGGTGATCTAATTGTTACCAGTTTCTCCTGCTGGTTTTGTGCTCCATTATAAGTGTTTTCAACACTGTATTTCTTTATTTGAATATTTAAACCGTCAGGGGGTGTGTTAGCTCCAGGATATAATATTCTCATTCGATAATTTTGGCATCGGAGTTTTATAAATCAGAGCACCCTTCCCTTCCGGGGCTCAGTAAATTTGGACTAGGGGCTTTTAGAAAGAAATGAATACATGCAACTGTGCAATTCTTTTTTTAGAAATTGTCACTGAATTTTAAACTATAAAGTAAACATTCTCTAAACTGTTTTTGTATCTGGCTATATAGGCTCTAGGCTGAAAAATTCTCATAAATTCTCATTCCCAAAAATTTCACATACATTGTGTTCACTGACAGTAAAACTTTTCTTGATTTCAACCTGTTACATATTTGTCAATAAGGTTTAAGTTTATGTTAATTAGCCTCACTCTTGCAGTTATAAATCTGAGCAGATATCTATCAGTTAAAGATTTAAAGGTGTGATTCATCATATGGGGGGGGGGGGGGTACTCCAAGTTGATGGTGCAATTAGGATGACCATCGGAAAAGTCCCCAAAATATGTCTTGGTTTAGAAATTACCCAAAAAAATACAAATTGAAAATTGATATTTTTCCCTGTACAGCTGTGGGTCGGCAGTCTAGTGGGGGCTTTAACGACAGAGTTGTCAAGCTCTTGCCAACTTTAAGCAAAATGATTGTTGAAGAATATTTACTAAAACAATCTGATACAGTCATATACATTTAGAACAAACTGTCTTTTGAGTTAAATTGATTGTTATGTACACATGTATTAATTTTGGTTTAAGCTTAAAGTTGTTGCACCTTATCTGTCATAAAAAAAAATATTTTGTATTATAAATTCACTGAACTGGCACTTTTCTTATCAATGTTTTCGGGTTTTACCTAAAAAAAAATTCTCTGGGTGATCTGACAATCTTCTTGTAACTGTTTTTAAAACTATGTATTACTTACAGTACTTAGCAAAGATGCTTTTGGCATTATGTTTAAGATTTTAAACATAATTTACCAAAATAAGGTTGGTTCTTCCAAAAATAAATTTAAGTAATTACATGTACTTACAAAATAAGTTTATTGGTGTACAAATATTATTAGTCAAAAACATTTGTTTCGAAATCAACTTTTAACTTTGTTCCATTTTGATAAATATTTTAATCTTATATGCTCTTTATCCAAATGTTACAGGTAATATTTGCCACTGTCTTTTGCGATAGCTGGTAGTTTTCTTTTAGTTGGCAAATAAAGGCACCATCATTTAATTGATAAAATATATTTATTTAATAAAAGAAGAATGCTTTTCTTCATGTTTTAGCAGACATGTGTCAATCATAATGCTCAAAAACTATGATTAAACTTTTGAACAAAATTACTTTAGCTTATAATTCATGGTTTGACAAACAAACCTGACTATTTTATTAGTCAGAGACCTTTTACTACAAATGACATAATTGTTTATTTTCAGTAAATCGATGGTAATTTAATTTGAATTATCAAATTTACTGTATTGTATCTGCTTGTCAAAAACTAAGATTTAAATATTTAATATTTCAATTTTAAAACAGCTTTTGTTATTACAGTATAAATGGAGTTACTGAAACTATCAATAATTGCCCTAAATGCTTGTTAAAGTTACTGAAGAAGCAATTGTCTTGCAGCAGGAAAAGCATGCTGTGCTCCAATGTGCTACTGTACATGTGTATCTAGTTAAACAAATCCTCTGGACACTGTATAACATTTGCTCAAGTAAAACTTTTGTTAAGTCTGGTGACCATAATGGCATACTGTATCAGCAGCTCAAAGGTTAAAGGCACTGAGAAGCAATTGTCTTGCAGCAAGAAATGTGTGACTGTGCTCCCATGTGCTACTGTACATATATGTATGTAGTTAAACGAATCCTGTGGACACTATATAACATTTGCTCAAGTAAAACTTTTGTTAAGTCTGGTGACCATAATGGCATACTGTATCAGCAGCTCAAATTTGATAATCCTGTACATAAATCTAACGCCAAGCGATTCATTTAGTTTGATCATTTCCAGTCTGCATTCTTGATGAACACATTAATAATTAGCAATAAATGAGAAGGGGCCTGGCACTGCAACCATATCATGTCACATTTCAAAACAGTGGTGTGCAGGAAATTCAAAACACTGAAGTGATCAAACTAAATTGCATGGCAACAGATATAATATATACAAAAAAATCAAACTTGAGCTGCTCATAGAGGATCCCTTTAAATTATGATTATGATTTTAGGACTAAGAGTGTAGTTTGACACAAAAATAAGTCCATTCAGGGCTTGAGACTAACTGTTTTGTCCACTAGCCCAGTCACTATTGACAACTTTGATTTTACTTGCCAAAACCAATGTTCTACTGCCCAGGTTTCTCTCCACTATAAAAATGCCAGAAATTTTCTGTAGCCATTTTGGCTAGTGAAAGCCCAAGACCCACTAGCCAAAAATGCATTTCAACTAGCCTGTGGCTAAGCTGGCTCCTGTTAGTCTCGAGTCCTGTCATTTCTTTTTTATTACAATTGCCACAAATAGTCATCACTTCAGGAATTATCCTTTTTTTTGTAGTTCAACTTTTTCATTATTTTTGAAAATCTGTTAATTTATGTTTAATTTTTTTGCAATTTCAGGTGCTTTTATTGCTGCAATTTACAGGTCAGCTAATTTGAGCATGGAAAACTACTTTGCTTTCCTTTGGGGAGGTGGTCAAGCTCTTCTTACATTCGTAATATCATTTACTAAGTTTTCTGCAACATTATGACACAGAGACCTACCACTCCAGAGAACACTGCAGTTTGTCCTGAAGAAAAACCACTTTTTTACTGGAATACAGTGGATAATTTACAATTAATTGCTTTCAGTCGAATAGGAAAGCTTTCAAAAATTATTGTTTGACAATGTTGTTCCTACATGAGAACTTAAGTTTGACTTGACCTACTTTCTACATATCAGGAAGAATGAAAGGCAGCCAAGAACAGCAAGTGATATTATATCTATTCCCTTATTTTGGGAATAGTATTGCCATTGTGTTGATCAAAGTAGAACCTTAGCAAGATGCTGTCAGTTGGTAATGCACAAGACTAAAATGCGTGATGTGATTTACATGTACTGATGGTGTTCTTAGCAGTAAAATAACTGCAAACAAATTGTTATTCCAGGTGAAAGCACATTCATGTGTCACTACAAATGATATACCCGAGTTCATTTTGAAAGCTCAAAGAGAAAGCTCCTTGACATGATATGTTTTGAAAAGCAAAATTGTTGCAAGTTAATTCAATCAATACCTCTATAGTCATGATATAGTGTCATATTTTGAGGACAAACAATCGACTTTGGATTTAAAATACTGCCACAAACAAACAGACTGCAGTTGAGAATGAGCAACTTTTGCCTGCAGCTGGAAATATTTATATATTCAAGATCTCGAATTGATAAATACCTTCAGTATCAATTGCAATTCAAGATCAGATCTGTGTCAAGAATAAACTATAAATGTATCTGATTACATTGCTGTCACTGACATTTTTGCCATATTTCTTATTCAGAGAAATGCTTCTTCAAAAATTGCAGTGTACCTACAAAGAGGCACAACCACTGCAAAATTATAGTGGAACCATTAATACAGTAGATCTCAGCATCCTATAACTTGAGGGTAAGTCAGTTTCCTAGAGCTAAAAAGCAATTGCTGTGTCACATCACTGGACTCCAAAAAGCCGCTATCAAAAGAGTCCTTCGCAATAGACCTAGTGCGTGATGACGCCACAATAGAGTTTTCCTGCACTAAAACGAGGCTTGGTGTACTTACTTGCTATGTACTGTATAGAGAAAGACTAAATCAGATGGGTCAAAAGGAGGTCGAGCCTACAATCAATTGCTAATTGACCAGCGGTAAAGTCCATTAGAACCCAGTTTCTGTATTATTTTTACTCCTAAGCGCTGCGGATGTAGTAATGTTAAACGTTGTGTTCCTAATGCTGTTTATCTAAAATTGTTGTCAGTGTAACATGGATGTTTAAAGAGTCGAAATAGAATGACACTGTTTCTAAGGGCTTAACTGCAGAATACCCAGCTACTGCAGTAAATTATTACTGCACATTCCTCGTTCTATAAAAATAGATGCGTAATACAAACAAGAACAAAAGATTCAGTACAGGGTGGCAGGGTATTCTGCAGTTGCTCCATGAAACAGGAGACAAACACATTGGGAAATGGTGAGTACTTAGACGATGCAAATGAAATGTGAAGTTTTTTTGAAAAATGTTATGGTTTGGAAAATTGATTTGTTATGGAATGGGATGTCAAAATGAGTCCCAAACAGCTGGAATTTTACTTAGGATTGGGTCGGAAGTTGTTGGTCGAAATTGCACTATCTTGTAGCACATGGTCCGTAGCACATATATCCCCCACCCAAGGAAGTACTTGTTTGAGCACAGGGCCAGACTTTCTTTTT
>JAOBRD020586670.1:0-15958 GCA_027575215.2 Hydrozoanthus sils
ATAGTTACCTTTAGAGGACTCTTCTGTAAACCACTTCTTTTGTGATGTTGGCATCCTCAATAAAGATTAACTATTATAATTATTATTGTTAAAGTTAATATATACATTTAAACTTAATTTTTTACACATATATTTGCATATTTTAGTGAAGCGAATATTTTATTCGCAGTTTTGATAGGTTTTTCTAATTTCCTTTTTTTGGGCTTTCACCAAGTTGGAGGTTTGCTCTGTTGTGACTGTCCTTCGCCGAGTTATTTTTTTCTATTTAAACTACTTTTATTAACCATTTTTTTATATCTCATGTACTCAGTGAAAGTCTAATAAATAAATAAATTGTAACGAGTTCTTTAAGGTGATGTTAATGTGGTAACTGACATAGCTGATCTTTATGACTGTTGATTGTTAGTCGATCTTAATATCAATAGTATTAATCTGGGCGCTAACCACCGAGTAAACGAAATGGATTTATAAAATTAGCTAAACTTGAGCCATGCACTCTAAATCCAAACCCGCTAGCTCTGTAAAGAATAGACCGTGGGTGAAACAATCGTCAGAAAAGGGAAAGCACAGTTTAAGCATTTCCAACATCTTTATGCCGCGGCAGCGATTGATGGAACACCTGAACTGAATCACAATTTTCTTGTAAGAGACGATTACAGGAAGCTTGTTTCATCAAGTACCAGACAGCGATTCGATTTTCAGCCGGACAAAGAGAGTAAGAGTGCAAAACTAAACAAATTAATTCTGATAATTAAAGTCAATATTACAAGGAAAGCTTGTAACTCTTTGTCAAACAGCATTTCTTGGCTTGCGAAATATTTTTTGCTTTATTATATATATAAATTATCATTACATAATATATATATGATATAATTATTCAAGTACAGATGTGGTAAATCCAATTTGTATTTAATAAATGACTACACTATCACAATCACAACAACTTTCAATCCCTTCCAGAACTTGGACATAGTATCACTTTGCTCTGCACGGAATTCTATCATTTGTGCTCGACACAGAACAGGAAAATGCAGTTTTAACATTAAATGGTTAACTATGGAAGAGTGCAAATGGGTTAGGCAAGTTAAAGGTGATTCGAAGAAAGCAATTTGCATTGTAAGCATCAAAACTATCACTTTAACAAGGATGAGAGTGCACTACGTTCGCACATGGCGGGAAGTAAACATCAGGTGAGTGTAAAATCGAATGGAACAGCAAGTACTATGAAACCATTTTTACAGAGAAAAGATACGGATTATTAGAAGAATATGCCACTGAACATCCCACCACCTCCTGCCACAGGTGTTGCAATGTCGTCTGGGAAAGCAGTTTCTCAGTTTTTCAGCAGAAATGATGTACTCAAGTCTGAGGCACTGTGGACTTTGATAAAAAATTTCAAGTCATTGTTCTTATAATTCCAATGAAAACATTGACAATTTTTCGTGTTATGTTTCCTGATAGCCAAATAGCTGCAAAATTTACTTGCGGATCAAGACAAACATCCTATCTCTGTGTTTTTGGTTTAGCCGAACACTTTAAGGAAATGTTGATGAAAGCTGTAAAAGGATATTTTACGATTCTTTTTGATGAGAGTTTAAAACAAGAAATGTCAAGTAAAGCAAATGGACATTCACGTTTGTTTCTGGGAGGGTGAAAAAGTGGTCACACGTTACTTTGGTTCACAGTTTTTAGGTCATGCAACTACTAGTGATAAGCTCCAGCATTTTGAGGAAAGCGTAGTGAACAGCGGTCTTCCTATTTGTAACCTAGCACAAATAAGCATGGATGGCCCTAGTGTTATTTGGAAGCTCTTTACAAATATGAAGGAAAAAACTGATTATAAAACCACTTTGATCAACATAGGCTCATGTGGACTCCATACTGTTCGCAATAGCTTCAAAACTGGAGCAACTGCAGTAGAGTGGAAAGTGGAAGCATTACTGTCAAGTCTTTATTACCTTTTTAAAGATTCGCCAGCAAGGCGGGAAGATTTCTCAAAGGTTCTGGCAGCACTAGGTTGCCCCTCAAGTTT
This sequence comes from Hydrozoanthus sils, assembly GCA_027575215.2. Lineage (NCBI taxonomy): Eukaryota > Metazoa > Cnidaria > Anthozoa > Zoantharia > Hydrozoanthidae > Hydrozoanthus > Hydrozoanthus sils. Next base: position 2,033 of record JAOBRD020586670.1, read on the forward strand.
GTGAATCATAGATGGCTGAAGAACGAGACTGTTTGTGAAAGAGCTCTTGAGCTGTGGGAGGACATTCTCAAGTATGTGAAAGCTGCTGAATCCAAGGAAATTACCAAAACAGGAAACAAATCATATTAAACAGTTGTTGAGGCTTCCAAAGACAAACTAATCAGAGCTAAATTACAATTTTTCAAATGTATAGCAGGGCAAATTCAACCATTTTTGGCTACCTTTCAAAGTAACAAGCAACTGACACCCATCCTTTCTAGTGAACTTCGTAAAATTATCAGGTCATTAATGCGGAGGTTCGTAAGGAAGTTTTGTCAGAAGCTTCAACTGCTGACAAGCTTGTCAGACTTGATGTCACTGACCGACGCATCCATGTTAACTACAAAAAGATTGGCATTGGTTTCTTAACTGAAAATGCAGTAAAAGATTGTTGAAGTAAGTGAAAAGCAAGTTTTGGAATTCAAACTGCAGTGCAAGACCTTTCTGATAGAACTGCTACAGAAGCTTTTGACCAAATGTCCTGTCTTGTATTCCTTAGTGAGAAATCTGAGTGCATTGAATCCCTGGGAAATGGCTTCTAATGTAGACCAATACATATCCAGGTTTAAAAAGGTTGTAACCCAGCTTGTGAGTGTCAGAAGGATCAAAGAAAACGACTGTGATGTCATTATCCAGGACTACACCAGTTTTCGGGACAACATACCAGCTTTTGGATCTGAGAAGTTTTCAAATTTCAACTTCAGTACTGACAGATTAGATGAGCTGTTCAGCACTTACATGAATACAGATCCTTATTATAAGTTGTTTAAAGTAGTACAACTCCTCTTAGTCCTGTCGTATGGTCAAACTTCAGTGGAAAGAGGTTACTTGGTGAACAAAAAGCTTAAAGTTGAGAATCTGGCAAATCGATCGCTTGTAGCTCGGCGCCTTGTGTGTGATCATATTAATTCTGTTGGTGGCGTTTTGCATGTATCTATTACCCAGCCTTTGCTTGCCTCCTGTTCTGCAGCCAGAAAACGTTATGAAAGGTGCCTTGAACAACAAAGACAAAACAAGAAATCTGAGGAAGGAAGTCGGAAAAGGAAGTCTTTGTTAACAGAAATTGAGGAACTGAAGGGAAAAAAAGGAGAACGAGTGTGGACATAGATGGGTTGAAAGTCAGCAGAAAACTTGGCTGAGAAGGCTGAATTAACGGGGAACATATCTTTTGTTACACAGTCCATTTCCCTCAGGAGAACTTCGAAAGAAAAGGCAAAGGAACTTAAGACCCTGGAAGAGAAGCTTCAGGCATTGAAAAACTGCTAATCTGGTTGGTACAGAATGATTCATTTTGTCAAACAAGTAACATGACATTCCACGAAGGGTCCTTGAAAAGTCCTTGAAAAAAGGTTTCCATTTTCTGTACGAGCCCTGAGCTTGCATTGTGCATTTCTTGATCACTATAACTGTTAAATAATTTTGTTATAATTTTCATATTTGTATTATAATTTTGAAATACTTTTGTAATAATTTCGTTTTAAATGTGTATATATACTTTTTAAAGATATGTCATAAATCATTTTATATTGTTAAATCTATATATATTCTTTTTTAACATATGAATAAATAAACATATACAGTAAAAGAATCGAAGTTGATCATCATGTACAATGAAGTTATATCCTCGATTCCTGGGCAAGTGTTCACTCTGTGCGTAAAGGTCTCGACTTCTATCATCCAGTTGTTTAAGTGAATCCAGATGATGACAGGAAAGTCGAAAACATGAAAACAAGAAATTTTAACAGTGAGTAAACAAGACTAGTTACAAAGGCAGTTGTGATATTGATATGCCCAGTAGAGAAGGCATAAAAAAACTGAGAACATTTGTGCCTCGGTGATGTTAGATGTTTCATTAAAATCCCAGAGGTATAGAAGTTCCTTAGTTTTAAGTGCAAGTTTTTAAGTCTTACAAACTAAACACCCAGCAAAAAACTCAAATTACGGTTTATAACACAAAAACATTAATCAGAGTTTTAGTTGTTTGAGTGGATAACCTTATTTTCAGATACATAACCACAGACAGATTAACATGATTTGACCCAGAGGAAACTCACACAGCAAGTGGCACAAACAATGGCGGTAAGAGAGAGTAATGCTTCAATGGAGTTGAAGACATTTGAAACCACGTGTCCTTTTTTGCAAACTTTGAAGGTTAAAAATGGGGACAATTGCTTTAAAATATTACGAGAAACAAGCATGGCGAGGAGCAGGTTTGACATTGTGCACATGTGCACAACAAATTTGACAAGGTATCTGCCCAAGAAAGTGGATAAGATCAGGTTGTACAGTGTAGATCGTAGTTGTTGAAATACATACATGAGACGAATTGCTTGAATCCACTAAAACACTGCAAACATCTTTGAAGATGATGAAAAGGAGTCTTAAAAACAACTGTGTTTGATAAAACGTAAATTAACAAACACAATTCATGCAGACTATCAGTATACTGCCGTTTCCTGCTTAATGCTTAGAAGTGAGAACCTTACAAATATTTGTGGGAAGAGATGTTTCTAAGTTCTGTACAAGAAGGGAATTTTCTAGTAATCAAATTGGATGATACACACTGCTGTTTCCTGCTCGATGCTTAACATTACAACATCCGAGTTTTTATTTCGCAGGTAACGATAACGTTTACTACAACTTGTGGGTTTCTTGATGCAGCTGCATGCAACTACCTCAACAAGAAAAAATCAATATGGGACACATTATTTGTTACAACAATCACAGTTTTAATGTATTACTCCAAATAAAGGCAAATGTACATGTTCTACGCTCTGATTTTTTATAGGCCTCCTGCATACGCAGCTTAGGTAGAACCAGTATTTTGTTGTTTTAACAAAGATAAACACAATTTTATAAAGGGGACAACTTTAAACAAATGAAACGGCTCTTGTGTACACAGTTCCGCCTTGCTTTGTATTGCTACTTTTTTTGTGAAATTTTCCACTGAATGAACAAGAGCCAACTATAGCCAGTACAAACCTACGCAAACAGAAAGTAACGGATTAGTTGACTGATGTCGTGAAATCCAGTTAACTTGGTTTCAACACTCCCCCTTGCTGTGGAGCTGGTAAAGTAGTCTGCTCTTCCTAATCCGTAGTAAAAACTATCCGCGATAAATTTTATCTGTCCTGTTTTTTCTTCTTTATCCATGTCTGTGTGCTTTCTAAATAAAATTAGTTAAAGATAGATTTAGTAGTGTTAGAAAAAAAATGACAACATTTCATGAGAAAGGCTCGCGAAGTTTGATTTTGAAGTTTAGCTAGCACACAACTGTTTTCATCAACAATATATATCGATCTGACACTTACCCTCGAAATCTTCGCCGAATATTACGGGCTTTCTTCGACGTTCTTAAAAAAAAAGTGATTTTCGCAAAACTTTTACAAGTGACCCACTAAAACAAAAACGTTGAATGACAGCCAGGCCGTCGTTCTGATTGGTTGAATCACGTATGGCGGGAATTTTAATTTGATTGACATGTTGTTTGTTGGTTGGTTGGAAACCGTCCGTTGTTCTTCGAGGTTTGAAAAGAGTTGTGTGATGGCCGAGCACACAAGAAAAAAAAAAGGTTAGCTTGGTTGTCAGACGTCGACGCTACGATTCCGTACAGCACGAGACAAAGATTACAAAATGAAACGAGGTGGATCAAGTGGACCTACTGCTGATTGTTTAGACTTGCTGTGTTCTAGTTCTAGTGACCATAAACTTGCTGTTCAAACATGGGTCGATCAGTAACCATGATTCATTTAAAGATAACGTTTCCTGTACAGAAGGTATGCATTAATTTTATTGTCGACTTATCCCTCGAATAACGCGACAACAAGAACCTTTAATTGTTCAAATTAAACGGAACCGAATCGAACGAAGTAAGTTCGATTCGGATCGATGGCGGTGTATTCAAATCTGAACGTCTTGATCTGAATTGACAAAATTTGGCACAACGGTATACATTCTAGTTAGTGCACGCATGTTTTCTGGTTTTTGTTTATACGTGAACATAAAAATAAAACATAAACCAAAGTTTCTTAAAAACGATAATCAGTAGTTTTAAAAACCGTAATCACAGTTTTCAAAAACCGTAATCTGTAATTTGTTGTTAAGGGAAAATCTGTAAACCGTAATTCTTACATACGAAAAGCGTAAACCGTAGTTTAAAAACCGTAATCCGTAATTTACGATCAGAAGACCGTAAACCGTATTTTCATAATCCGTGATCCGTAATCCGTAATCCTCAAATTACGCTTTTAAACCGCAATTATCGACTATTACGGTTTTCTGTAATCCGCAAATTACGCTTTTTATTACATCCATTTTGAAATCACAGTTAATCTGTGCAATCTGATTGGCTCACAGCAGTGCGATTAATTCCTAAATCGCACTATTTTGAACTCTAAATCGCATCTTTTTTTCAGCCATTCACAAACAAGCATTAGAATAAAATAACCAATGAGATTTCAGAACTGTACTTCGGCCAATCAGACAGCAAAAATAGAGACAAGAAAAATCACTGAATTCTGGCCAACATGTTTGCAGGCATTGTTACCCAAATTCCACCTTTTCTACTACAAAAATGAACGAATTTAACTACTTACAGTTTCAAAACAATGATGACCTGCTCGCAGAGGAACAATTATTTGTAGCCAAGTTTCCTAAGAATTGTCAATTTTCTTGAAGTTTTCTGTCATTGTTGAGGCTGAGTTTGTCAATATTTCCTCAATCCGTCTTTAAAATCCGTACAATCCGGCATCCAAAACTCATGAAAACAATAAACGACAAAACAAATAAGTTCTAACTTCCACAAGTGGAAGATATTTCCCGGTTTGCGATACCACTGAACAGCCTTCTGAAGTCTTATATTGTCAATGAAAAAACACCTAAAGATCAACTAAGAAGAGGATGAACGCGTGGTGCAAACTCCGCCATCTTGAAAGTGTAAGTTTAACATCAAAACAATGGAATCCACCAGAACTTGACAAATCGGTTTACACACTGATTCAAGTTACACAGTTCCAGCAACAAAACAGCACACTGCATCATCAGCTCAAGAATGTCATTCCAACCACTCATTACGGGATAATTCGTGGTTTCCATCAAAATTTTCATTCTCTTGACAATGTTTGCTTGATCGCATTCATGCAATAATTAATGCACTTACAGCACTAGTGCATTCAATTTCTCAGGTCCATTTCTTAGCTAAAAACAGCGGTAAATCACCTGAACAACCGAAGAATTGGAGAACATGTGATAAAGTGCTTGTAAACTGCTTGTTTAGACAAGATGTCTTCTTAGTTTGAAGAAAACTAGCATGAATGAACTTTCTTGATGATGTTTCATGCTCACGCTCTAGCAAGTTTTGGTCACAAGATTTTTTAATATCAAACTAAAGTAAAACTGCTTCCGGTTCGGCTGAAATTGTTGTGTGATTTCAAAATGGATGTAATCAAATGGTAATTGAACTTTGTGTCAAGCAATTTTGGTTTGAAATCATACTTGTGACTTCAAATCAAACTCGCGCTACGCGCTCGTTTGATTTTGAAATTCACTCGTATGACTTCAGACCAAATTGCACTCCACTCAGTTCAATTACCATTATAAACCGTAATTCAATCGACTATTACAGTTTTCCGTAATCCGTAAATTACGCTTTAAACCGTAATTACGGACCATTACGGTTTTAAGCACGGCCAATTACGACTTATTACTTCTAAACACGGATTTGCCTAAGGATTTTTTTTCCAAGGGGGAATTACATAGTTTGAAAACAAATATAAAGCCCAGGGGGGGAGCTATTAACTTCGGAAGTAAATTTCAACTCCCTTTCTTAATACATCCGTCACGACCAATGACGTGAACCCTTCTCAGTCCCTTATTATAAGTTGCTTACCAAACTAAACTTAAGGTTACAGGATAATAAAAAAGCACATTTTTTGTCTTTTTTGGTTACTTCTACGTTTGCATACTTTTATGCAAATCTAGGGAGACAACAGGAAAGGGGTTTTGCTCTGTTGCATGCACAAAATACTGTGCTCTGGGTAATATAAGCTCCAACCTCGAGTAAGAAACTGAAAAGAGCATTATAAGCCTCATAGCCACGTACTGCATACCCCTTTACTGATAATCTACTTCAGTTTAAAGGCCAATCTCATTGCATTATATACAGCCAACACATTGAGACCTATTTGGCAACGACCTTACTTTGGGGCATATAATACAGAAATAACGCCTACCAGTAGCAACACAATGCGACTACCAAAATCGGTTATGTGCGACCTTTGGCTAACTGCACTGATTGATACTGCAATAAGCTTACAGAGGGCACTTCATTACTCCACTGTCGGGTGCTTTCCAAGGGGCCATCAAGCCGGGAGGGGGTGAGACCGGTAGCGGTTAGTGGCACTAATTTGGGATGGGGCTAATTGGTAAAGTGCACCCTTTTCGACAGACGGTAATTTCATGCTGGACTTAATTAACATGTCTGATCCATTGTGCATGCTCTGAGCACGAGCACTTGCAACCATTCCCTATTGCAGCAAACTCACTGTTGCCATGGAGATAACACCTTATGATAGTGTCAGGTTAGTGGGAAGACAGTAGGTCACTCAGTCACACTTTATATAAAGGCCCTAGCTGATTCTCACCTTCAGTTAGGGCAGCTCGATCGCCCATTGTGAGGCCATGACACTCCCTTAATTCCAAGTTATATAATAAGTGCACATGCAACATAGGAACACCCGACCTGCAACAAAAAATACATTGACAACATTTTTAACACCAATCACAGTATCAATGCTATAGTTCTGACGAACCGTAAGCAACACAGGCCGTTATCATCTAGGGAGACAACAGGAAAGGGGTTTTGCTCTGTTGCATGCACAAAATACTGTGCTCTGGGTAATATAAGCTCCAACCTCGAGTATGAAACTGAAAAGAGCATTATAAACCTGATAGCCACTGCATATCCCTTTCCTGATAATCTGCTTCAAATACTAAATACGAAAATTTCATTTCGATAACTCTTAAACTTCCCGATGTACTGTAAAACGAAATTCATCTCCTAAATTAATCCCGGGAAACTCAATTTTACAGTGGTTACAAATGTCAAGAGAGGTGTTAATAGATAAATAAATAAATAGACTGTTGCGCCTATCACCGCTTCAAAGTACAGAAGCAGTGCAGCTCAACGAGGTCAGACTGAAAGCATACATAGGCGCCCTTTGCAGCTGCTATACAGTCAATGTATGACCTCGGAGCACAGCACTACAGCCAGACAGAATTAGCCCGGGGGGGGGGAAGGGGTACTTGACAAAAGTTTGGGTAGAGGGGTGCCGCCCAAGCTTTAAAACTCTGACCCTGTTTATGATTATTGTAATAAAGTGACATATTGTTTATGATATAAATGTACACTTGTTTAATAAGAAAATATTCATGGCTATCAAGTCTACAAACAGTGGTTTGTTATCTTTGGAAAGGACAATGTTTATTTAGACAACTACACCTCTGATCAAACCAAAAACCTGATAATTAACAACATAAGACTTTCAATAAAATTTGCTTTAATTTCTTAAACCTTAAATGCTACCCTGTTTATGATAATTGACATGGTAGACCTGTTTGTGATAACTGGCAGGGCAAAATGAATACATTGTTCATGATAAGCAAGGTCTAAAACCCTACCCGGTAGGGCAGCATATCCCTGTACAGCTTTTAAGTGGGAATACCCCCCTCGGAGAATTAGCTGGGTGTCGATTTTGTTGAGGGCAGAAAATCGGAGTACCTGGAGAAAAACCCTCCGAGTCAAATTGAGATCGACAAATCTCAGCCCATGTACGAGCCCAAGATTCGATCCCTGGTCTGCAGTGGTGGGAGGCACGAGCCTTACCACTTGGCCATCCTGACTCCCCTTAATTGAAGTTTTCTTTTGATGAGCAGGATATGTTAATTAACTACGCTTGAATACCATTTTGCAACTAACTTCAGTTTCGAACAGCTGGGCTTTCTTTTGCTTAGCGCTTTACAAAACTTTTTAAAAAACATGAAAAAGACAAAATAAAGTTCAGGCTCTTTTTGCTCTTCTGGAAGAAAAAAAAGAAAAGTGTCCTTAAACTTCCCAGACAAGAAAAGAAACAAAACTTGCAAATTCTGACCGTGGGTCTTATTATGCGATATGATCAACATGATCAAGAGCGGCAATGGCCTGGCATGCTGGAAGAAACTACGGACAGCTCCGCCAGCAAACCTAAAAACAAAAACAGGGTAAAGTAGACAACGCTCAAGAGCAGTGGTGAAGATTTCTGTGAAAGTAGTATTCAGAGTCGGATAATGACGGCAACATGACAGCCGATTACTGCGGCTTAAAGAACACTTAGAATAGAGATTTTCCTTAGTAGTTGAAGTAAAAAATCAGCTTCTTTTCGAACCTCAGAACATGCAATGGTGTCGCATTTTCCTTTTGCCTATTTTGATACAACAATCGTCCCGGAAAAAATTATAAACTTACGGTGCGGCGTGCAAATTACAAAGATACAAAACAGAAAGCGCAGTGAAATGTGACAGGCGGCAAGTCATGCGGAGCTTCCGACCGTCCACGATTGGCTCTGCTTTATTGGCTTCACTTAGCATTTCGAGGTGTTAAAATGTCAGCAAGAGACCACAATTCCCGCTAAACCTTCAATAGTTCGGGTTTTTTTTCTCGCATATCGAAAATGGAGTATTTTGACGACTTTAAAAGGTTATAACTTCATCTAGTTTTAATCAAACTTGCCCAAATTTTTACAGCTCACTGACAATTGCTGGATGTTCAAAAGGGTGTCGGGAATTTTTCCGTTATTGTTTAATAATAGAAAATATCCTCGAATCAGTACGTGATTAACTCATTTTCTACAACTTTCAAAGAGCTGTCAAATTTAAACCACTAAAAGCTTGAAATTACCCGACACCCTTTTTAAGTACGACTATTTAAGATTACGAAATTTACATTTTGACAGCTAATTGCGGATTTGACTTTGAAATGGGAAAAAGAGTACATTTTTCTGCAAAGCAATAACCTACACCTATTTGGCTCTGGAAAGGGATGCACTTTCAAGGGAAATCATTTTAACGCGAGGCGCAAAAGCAAATTTTGCCACACACACATCTATCCTATCAGGTGTAACCTTAACAAAAAGGGATTGAAGAACCATATTTCCAATCAATCCGAGCTTACAAAATTTCTCATGGGAATAAGCTAAAATGCCGTCAGTATTCATTGCCGATGGCGATGAAGTTCTGCGCGCTTAAAACAACCCTGACAGAAAACACTTTTACAAACAGAACTTGCTCTCTTGCTTTTGGCTATAAACGAATTTTGATCGCAACAGCAATTAACAATTTCATTTTTGTTTTTGGTACTAACGGCAGATATCTGAGAAGAAATATTCAAATTTCTTACCCGAACGAATGCTGCATGTCCGTGAATTTAACTTGTTCTCTGCAAATTCAGCACTAAGAAACTCTTTGTAGTGACGCCCGAGGTTCTGGATCAAACTTTCCGTTCCTTCTGCTTTGCACAACAGAACGAGGCTTTAGCATATAATTTATATTGTTCGGAGGGTGAAGAAATTCACATTAGAATTCCCAACGTAACAAGTTCTCTATAATTGGTTCGTTGCAAAAATTTAGTCATAGAAAGGGCTAACGGGCTAATTGTTTATAACATCCCAAAGTTTTACACAGCGAATTCATTGTATAATTATTGAACCAACTTGAAGAGCGTTTTTTAAAAGAATTCAGCATTGTAACTTGTTGAAAGAAAGTAAATATACCTTTCGCCCCTCAAGAAGGCAAGATGAATCAATTTTAGGGAAAAAATAGTCATCTTGATTTTCACATGTTCATTTAGATAATGTACATAAAATAAAAAAGTGTTCATTAAAAACACCGACAGGCGACACCGTTTCATTTCGACACAAACAACATTCTTTAGTGCCAAGGGTTTACCGACAAATTTAAAATCGAGTAATTTGTCTCTCGTCCAAAAAAAAGGAAAAGGGCGTTAGCGAACCTTTCGACATTTCACTATTAGAATTTCCCACGGAGTTAAAGCAACTGAGAATGACAGATATCTAGCATTTCGTGTCTTAACCCAAAAACATGCAAATCCTTGTATAAAAGCTTATGCAATTCTGTATGTTGCAGTTTTCTTTTGATCAAAATATTTGGGATAATAATGGAGAACCAACGCCATGTTTTCCGGCCATTGTTCCTTTTTCGGAGTCATAAGTCTTACAATAAATTTTTGTTTCGTGTCAGTGTAAACAACAGCGGAAAATTACCTTTGGTTAGATATACTGGACGACTACTTCTCCGATTAAAAAAGATAAATATTGAAACGCCAAAAAATGTTTTCCTTTGGAAGGCTTTAATGTATAATTCTTTTCTCTACATATTTTTTTTTTCTTTAAACATTTTCTCATTTCAAAACAAACAAACACTGAACCATCTTAATTTCTGATTTAAACGCGCGACTTCGCTCGCACATTCAAGAGTCAGGGCGGCTCGCTCGCGACACTTTGCCTCTCCAGATCCTCTACACGCTTATTTTTTATAAGAACCAGTAAATTTGGCCGAGCCTCATTGTTCTTAATTTTTTGGCGATTTGAGCCTCAAATTGTTCTTATATGTTTTGAAATCGAAGAAAAACTATGCCAAACAGGTGTTGCAATACATGTGTTAAAAAACTAATTCGCCGAGCCATTTGCCCGAGACGATTTCTAGTCATTATAAACTGCGAAGCATTTCTTATTCATTATGTATTGTTCAGTCGAAGATCGAAGCTCAGCGAACTTTAAAAAACAATTAGCCATCGAGCCCAAGCCTCAGCTTGTTCTTAAATTGTTCTCAAATTTTCGCCAATCTGAGCCTCGTTGTTCTATAAAATTGTTCTTATAAAAAATGCGTGTAAAACACAGCCGCTACGCGGCTTCGGGCAACACATAACAACATGACGAGCAAAAATCATATCACCAAAAAAGGTTGAATTCCGGTCGTTTCCCACTACAAACACAATTCAATACGTAAAAATACTGTGAGCGTCATCTCTGTAAAGAAAACATATAAAGAGATAAATAGAAAAAAAGGTCCCGGGGTTGCTGGTGATCTTTCCCAATTTTTTTGTCTTAAATCTAACTTTATTTTCTTCACAAGATAATAATGTCTTTATTTCACAACATTGCAAAGAACAAGCTAGTTGCTACTAAAAATGACAATATGATAATAACTAGTAATAACTAATACAAATACAAAAATAAAACTCTTAAAATTAAAAAAAAATACAAATATTTACAAAGCAAGCTGATATTGAAAATGGAGTCTATTTAAAAAAGATAATTTGTACCGTTCATTATTTAAGCGAGGCAGCAAAATTCCAGGATCTCTAATGCCGTATTTAAAGAGCTTTTTTCGAAACGAGGCGAAAGGTTAGAAAAGATCGTTGTTGTCTTTATACTATGTTAAGATGTTTGTTGACTTTACACCAAACTAACTATGGAAACCTTAACTAACATCTCGAACATCCTGCATGCTGCTTTATGATCTACCCATGAAGTGTTGGCTATCAAGCTGTGCATTAACAATCTTAATCTCGATTGCGCCCCATAACCTGTGCACATGCAGCCTGCTGTGTTTAACGGATTGAGCGTTGCAACATTTTTGCCCTCGAGGTAGATATTTAGTTAATGCCACAAAGAAATTATAAAAAAAACAGCAAATAATCTGCTTATTTTATGCAGGGAATAGGTTATTTTTTTCAGTTACAAATCAGTTTATTATTTAAAAGTTTTTTATATGTTTGTATGTCGCTGTCCTTAAGTAGTCGTCTTTCAAGAAAATATAAATATCTTCAGGATCATCTTTTAAGAAAAATCCTGTATCTGGTTATTTAAAGTTAGCATGTTTTACACATGCATTTTGATTATTGTTCTTGCATTTTCTGGTGTTGTCACATCAAGACCAGTTAAAAAGAAGAAAGTCCAGGTAGGTTAACACCAATTATCTACTATTAGTTAACACTTATTCTATTTCAACTGAGGTGGATAGTGAGGGCAGAATATCTACTGAGTGCCTAAGTGCGCAGCCGAGCTGGTACGTGATACCTGTTCTTTTGTGCGGTTAGCGATCAGGCTATTTCTTGCGAATACAACATATAAAACTACCACTATGTGCAAAGGCTGCTCTCGGCGTTCACAATCAATATTAATGAAACACAACATCAAGAAGCTCACTTTTTACAGCTTAACTGTGAATCATACTGAGTAGCTATGCTTGTTATGTAATCAGGGGAATAATGTTGTGTTTCCAGTCAGAAGAAGTCAACAGTAGACGAGAGAAACAGGCCCTGGTTGTTCAATGACCGATTAGCCCTTACCAATGCAGGGTAAAGTTTTTAATCCATTTTCGCTTTTTTACGATCTGTTAACTGACTTGGCCTGGAAAATTGTCAGGTTAAAAGGTTTGTATTGTTTAAAATTCTGAACACTGTTTCCGTGAGCAAAGCAAACCTGTCATTGTCAAAATACAACTGTGCGAATTTTTCTTTAACCCAGTGTTAAAGTTAACCGGCTCTTGAACAAATCGCTAATTAGAAAGGGGATAAAAATCCAATAATTATCTCTCAATGTCTGTAGACTTACTTACTTGTTGAAGCTGGTTAGAAAGCGAGTTAAAAGTTATGTCGATAATTTTACTAACAAACAAAACGGCCATGAGCTATAGAAGCCAGTCAAAAAATGTTGAATCATTTTGCATTGATAAAGAATATAATATTCTAACTAATACAAAAAATCAAGAAACCGTTTATTTCAAATATACCCATAATTATTTATTAGTTTTGTCACATTCGGATCAGTATCCTTTTGTTTATGTGACGCAGTATACAATTGATAGTGTAAATCAGTTCTTGCTTAAATCATAGTGACATTTGTTTGTTAATGGCTTAGATTTTCAGCACTTCTCTAAATAAATAGTAAGTAATCATGATTAATGTCAGCAAAAGTGTAAGTTACACGAGGGGAATTTAGCTCACATATTTCACTTTGAACAAGTGAACAAACACACTGTTGCTGTGGAAACTAGTGTACACCACTCTAAAAAATGTCGTATTATCAATTCACTAATTCAAAAACTCAAAAAAACTCAAAGCCAATTTTTGTATAAAAACATAAGCTGTTTAAATGCTTTTATTTTTGCTTCCCATAGGCTATTTAGCCATTGAAGATTGCAGACTCTTTGAATTTCTCTAGCTAACTGAGTGCAATTATTAAAGAAAGACAACTTGATAATGCAGTAAATGCTCTCGAGCACGTAATGTTGTTGATCTGGTAGTTTGTTTACCAAAACCTTAGCTTGACAATGGTTCTAAATTTACCAAACGAATTCGTAAAAAATCAGGTATAACAAAAATTATTTTGATCAAATGGGCCTTGAAATAGAAACTTTTCGCTTCTTCATTTTTAGAAAAACCTGTAATAAAAGGGCGAGATTTTTATCATTCATTTACGTTTTTAAAAATATTTATTCTCTTGATGAGCGCCGATCACTTTTAGTATTTTTTGCCATACAACCGCATGGCATCTAATAGAGTAGACAAATAATTGTTTTGATGTCTCCTTCATGCATGTTGTTTATTTATTAATATCTAATTTTGATTTTATTAGTATCATTTTTTTGATGTATAAAGCCCTTAGAGTTTACGAAAAAGTGCTATGCAAACTTGATTTTTATTATTATCATTTTTGTTATCATTATTATTACGATTGCTATCATTCTTCTTCTTATCATTATTCTTATCGTTATTATTATTATTACAATTATTATTATTATTATTATTATTTTTGTTATTATTATTATTAT
>JAOBRD020586781.1:0-15958 GCA_027575215.2 Hydrozoanthus sils
AGACAGAGACAGAGACAGAGAGACAGAGAGACAGAGAGACAGAGAGACAGAGAGACAGAGAGACAGAGAGACAGAGACAGAGAGACAGAGGGGGAGGGGGGGGGGAACTTATTTCAAAGTTGTCTTAGCGAAAGTCAGAAAAATAACATAAAGTCCGGTTACCAAACACGTTTAACAGCAACTAGTATCTTTGTCTTCCTCTGGCATTTTAATCAGCACTTTTTAAAAACTTAAAAAAATATAACTGTTGACAAAATGTACTTTCGATACAAGACGCCTTGTTCTTTACGTTCATCGTCTTTACGTTGGGAAGGGGCTTATAATTATAAGAGAGGGAGATTTTTTTAAAATTTGAAGCTCTAGACGAGGGGTTTATTAGAGAGGGGGGCTTTTTGGAGAAGGGGGGCTTATTAGAAAGGGGGGCTTATTATAGAAGGGGGCTTTTTAGAAGGGCTTATTAGAGAAGGGGCTTATTAGAGAAGGGGCTTATAAGAGAAGGGGGGCTTATAAGAGAAGGGGGGCTTATAAGAGAAGGGGGGCTTACTAGAGAGGGGGGGCTTACTAGAGAGGGGGCATATTAGAGCGTTTACGGTATATACGGAAATAGTTATTTGGAGCATAGAGCTCTGGATAAAAATGTAATTTTCTTCAAGTACTTTTACTCGACATTAAGATTATATACTTTTTTGTTCTCATGTGAGTAAGGGAGTTACACTCTTTTTATGGTTCTCCCATTTTGTCTCACTTCCTAATTTAATCCATTACTTGTATTAAGGCACGAATCCACACCTGCGCCGATCGTAAAATCTTGATGAAAATAATTAAAGATTAAAAGCTTCTATTTACCCCCGGCCCAGCAGGACTTTGTAAATATTGGATTAATTAAATCAATTAAGTGATTTTTGTATTTTGCGCTTTGAAAACCAGAGGCTGGTTTTAGGGCTTACGTCATAGGAAGGTGAGCAAGGCTATCTTATCTTATCAACACCTTTTTTTCAAAGTTAAATAAAACTTTCATCATGCAAACAATGACCTGTGGAAATACTTCACAATCCAAACCACCCCTCCTTTTGTCTGCCAAGCCAAGTTTAACTTTAATGAACGCGGTGCCGAGATAATGGTTTGCATGGGCTCGACGAGTTTCATTTCATGGACAAGTGATCTTTTTTGTTTTGTGCCAAGGCTCATTTTTTGATACCGGGTACCGATAAAACGAGGCTTAATTGAACCCTGGGGGAGGATTGAGTCTGGAAGGAAATCATATCGCTTTATTATTAGTTCTTAGCGGCAGACCAAGTTTATGAAGGTAAAGTTTGTGAATGTCTGAGTGTTTTTTATTTGTTTTAATTTGATTATTTCAAATGAAAATGCTCACCCTAAGATGGAACTAAAGACAGTCGCTGATACCAGTGTACAACAAAATACAAAGAAAATAAGTTGTACTAGAGCGCTAACACTGAATCTATTGTTTCTTCTTTCGTAGCGCAAACTCTTTGTTACACTCTCGATAATTAAGCTCATTAAAGTTTCGAAAACTCGACCCCTTTCCGGTTTTTGTTATCGTTTAAGCTTATCTGCCGACGGCTTGTTTTAAAAACAGAAGAAAGTGTAGATTTATTGTGCATTGAGTGCGCTGACTTGCGTACGACGCTTTGATATGATCGTGATGTATTCCTCTTAATTGTTTACTAATTCATTAAAAAAATGATTATTGATCACGATTAACATTGTGTATACGTAAATGAAGTAGACAGCTCTTTCACGGATGAGCAGAACTATTTACTAAACTTGAACAGGTCAGAAAGGTTCTTTGATATTTAGAGTTTCCATTCTCGGTATTTGCCCGCCATAAGTGAGGTGATAATTGCTGATAATAGCTTGTAAATGTATCGTTTTCCGCTCTCGCTCCACTCAACTCTTAGGACCGGAATGATGAGGCAAAAGCAATTTGCAGATAAAAATAAACTCGCTTTTATTTGAAATGCTTAATGCTGTAAAGAAGAAACAAATTAAAGCAACGAAATGAGAGTTAAATACCAGCAGATGGGCGGAAAGAGTCTTTCCTGTCGAAATTGCCAGAATCAAGTTATCTTTGTTTTAAGACGAATGAAGTGGAGACGAAACAAGCCGTTTTTTCTAAGCAACAACTATCATATGCTTGACATCAAAGACAACTAATGTAAACCAAAATAGTTCGTCATATATCAGACAATAATTGCAGAACAATCCATAAAAGAGAACTTCTGGAAATTTCATTAAAAACTAAAAATGACCTTGTTTACCCAATTTAGGAATTGCAAATATTCAGTGTGAAAGAATAGGAAAAAGAGCATTCGTTCTCTCGATAACCTTCTTTGATGTCGACACCCGCTATTTTAAGCAGTCATGAAAGTTTATGTGTGAAACTCAGCAAAATTCAGGTATTTATAAAGCATCCTTTGTAGGAGGACGCGTGATCGAAACCATAGTTTCATTGTTAAAGCAGTTAACATCGCAAATTTTCAAATTGAAGCTCTGGTTTCGCACTGAAGTTATTCAGTTTATGTATGTCAGTACTTTTTTTGAAAGAACCTGTGGAGTAGTTGCCAACTCTAATTTTCAAGTCTGATTATATTCTATTGTACTTTAGAGAGAATCTACTGGTCAATTAGATCGAATTCTTGGCTAAGAAGTCGTCGCGAGGAAACCGACTCACATAGATATACAACTAACCTTGATGAAGAACATTTAACATTTAATAATGGTCGAAGTATAAGTTTAATTATTTACTTGTTATCTCTTTTATACGATTTACTATCCATCACTTGTTTGGAAGACTGTCCGGGCCAGTTGTTACTTGTGTTTTGTGAATAAAATCGATAGTGACAAAGTTAAGTTCCATATATATGTGTATTTACATACATAAATACTTAATTGCAGACAGTACATCATTATAATAACTAACCCGAGAAAAGAAAACATCGTTCAGTAAATTGGACCAAGAAACGAGTGTTGAACTTATACAACAATATTTCGACTTTATTTCAAGTCATAGTTATGTTGAAAATTATTTACAAGCGCAGTAAGAATTTATATTTGCGTCTTAGAATTCAACATGACTATGACTTGAAATAAAGTCAAAATATTGTTGTATAAGTTCAACACTCGTTTCTTGGACCAAAACTTAGATTTACTGAACGATATTTTCTTTTCTCGGGTTAGTTATTATAATGATGTATTTAAGATAGTCAGATCAACATGGCTTTTACAGACAGTACTGTTTCGGCCATCTGGGTCACATCAACGCAGTGCTGATATTCCGGAGTTGAATGAAAGCTATATCCCTTCGAAAATCCAACGAATGTGGGATCTTCATATGTTGCCAGAGTGCTCAAACTAGAAACCTGTGAGCTTGCACAATGCATAAATACTTATATATATATATTCATATAGATATACAATGATCACAAGCACCCACTTAGACTCCGTCTCTCATAAGTTTCAATGATACGATATAAAATACAACGAGGACTCATTTTCTTTTACTTTTTTTGATTTGACCTATATTCTGGCCATGTATAGTGACCTTCTTAAGGATGCCATACAGATAAACGTATATATAGGTATACATGTCACAAGTAAGTAAAATCAAAGATGACGCATCGATTCTCTGTGACTTTGAAATTTGTGCGTAAACGTTCGTCAGACAGATTTCGCACGTAAACGTGTCTGACAAGCGTTTACGCGCGAAACCCAGAGTTACAGAGAATCGATGCGTCATCTTTGATTTTACCTACTTGCATACTTTGTCCACTACTCTAATATTGAGTACTTTCCGACACGGTAGACTGTATATGTATCTACACACATATAGATATACATCTATATCTATGTGTTGGGTTGAATATACTGCATGAACACTTTCAAAGTCTATAGTTCTGTAGCGTGTTTGTATAATTTACCAACACCCGAAGAAGGCCTAAAATTCACGTTTCCTCTAGCTGCGATACTTCACAATATTTGAGAAGTGGTTATCCACAAGTATTTTAATGACAAGAAACGAGAATAATAATGAGACATATAGGTCGGTTAATGATCACATGCATTCATTTCCGTGCATGTACCGACCACGCGGCAGTGAAAGCGTAAAGTCGGGTAACGTTTACTTTTAATTCTTCCCAATAGAATTTATTTCATGCTCCAATTTTGTAGGTAATTTTGTTTTGTAATCATGGTGCGCAAATGTATACAAAACGAAATGTAGTTTGCCGCATGGCTAGTTGTTTCCTAGTAAAAATCATAGACAGAATTCTTATTCATTTTATCACCTTCAGATTATTTTCGTACAAGAAGTTTAAGCGCATATCATAAGACTCAAGAGACTGCATTCCTTTCGTTCTTTTTATGCCATTTCTAAATCAAGTTCCTCTGGCAATCAACTCGTTTTTACCCACTATCTTCGAGAACTTTTATTACTGCGACTGTCAGCTAGATAGCCTTGATTCAAAACAGCTTTTGCTAAATAATCTTAGATCACATCATTCTATAATTACTTAGTGTCTTGATTATCAGCAAAAATATAGTTACTTCGGACTCTATAAATACGGATACTATACCTTGAAGTATAGCCACTATTTAGTGGCGTGTTTTTGTACCTCTTTAAAGCAACTGAATACGCAACTTTTTCGGAAACCAGACGCTGACAAAATATGGATTGAACTAGCAAGTTACATTGTATAAAAAAAATCAGGAAAATTTTAATCAAGTTTTGTATTTGGATTTTGCACAGTTCAACATATGTTTAGTTCTTTATTTTTGAGTGGCTTACGTAAATGAATGCAGCGACATCGTATCAAACGAATGAGTTGCGAAGAAACACACTCCTTTGCCCACGCAGCACTAGAAACAAAGTCTAGTCTTTTAAGAACGTTTACACTACCACAGTGTTGTCTATAAGGAGAAAGAAAAGTTGAAAGGCTTTCCGTGACTTTTTAGAATAGAGCGAACTACAAATGATACAGAGAGCGATAAGAAGAAACATGTAAGATGGGATGAATTTACTGCATGCCGTCTCGGCACTGCAACCCTTATCTCAGCAATTACAGGTGAAGAGCGGCTCTCGAGAGATAACTCAACTTTGCACTGAACGGCGTGCCCAAAGCTTTCTTCCGATAGCCAAACGATCTAAGACAAATTCTTTGATACGATTATCTGGGCATGTTGACAGCACCGTAGAGTTATATGTTTGGTCTTCCGTTCGCAAATCTTGTCTGCCAGTATGTCTGTTTACACGATAGTAAGAAATAGTTTGCTGAAGGTGATATTGGTGGTAAGCGACGAATGGTGATCAAAGACAAGTTGTTTCGACTCAGATTTTCAATGCTTGGAAACTGTTGGCTCTCAAGTGGAGTTCTCCTCACTCCGAAAACGGCGGACGCATTGACTTAATTGTTTCCAAATGAGAAGTCTTTAGTTGCCATTGACTTAAGAAAGATATGGAAAGCGACTCTAATTATTAATCTATCAGATCTAGGTTATGGAAAACAGTGTGGGTACATTTATCGACGCTGCCACACTAGGATAAAGAATTTAACCTAGAGCACGATAGAACAAATTTCATTCTAGATTTTATTTAATCATACTTCCCAATCTAACATCTGGAATAGGTGAACAAAATAAAAAAAATACTTTACTTCTGCAGGCCAAAATGGATTGAAAGTTTGGCTACAACCATAAACATCCTTTGAAGACTCCCGATAAGAACTGACTGTCAGATCAGTCTTATCGCTACAAACAGTAAACAATTCTTAAGATAGCAACGAGTACAATTTCAGTTCCCTAGAAGACATAAGATATCCATTTAAAGACTAGTAACGCTTGTTTTTAAAATTTTCGTTTCATTCGATTTCGGTTTTGCAGTTTGATCGAGTGACTTGAAGACGGGATTTAAAATATACTTCATTAGCATAAGTTTTTACTCTTGAGAACAAATTGGCTGGTTCAATTAGTCGACAATTACCGGTTGCATATACAGATGGAAATTTGGGACCCAAAACTGATGTCAATAAAAGCTGCCGGCCAGTAATTTGTATGTGGAAACGGTCTAATTGAGTTTTATAGAAAATCTGTTTGTGCTATTGACTGTGATAGTATCTTAAGAAACCCCCCGTCGCCACCATTTATTTGTTTTTAGAATTACGGCAAACAATAAAAAAGGCTAAATTTGTCAAGCGGAGATTTAGCCAAACAATGCTAGCAGGACAGCGTTTTAGTTCACGTCCCCGCAGGTTAAAATGAATTTCGTAAAAGGTTTTAACTAAAAATGATACTTCAGTTGACTTGAGAGTACCTCAAAGCTTACCATTTGAAACAGTCGCGATAGCGCCAGATTTCGATTGGAACAGACAGAAGGAAATCCAATTTCTTCTCACAATTCAAACATGTCTTTCCTTAAGTACTTTTGTATTAACAGTAATTACAGGATAAGAGTTTGAGGTGCAAAATAGAATCAGATTAAAGTTTGATCGAAACAGAGCGAGCCATGTTTTGGCTAGAAAATTATCGGCGTATTTTGGCAAATTCAGTTGCATTTGCCTGGAAGGCACAATTTCGTGTTTTGGAAATTAGCGAATCCACCACGCCGAACGTAACAAAAGGCCTACCAACCCGTAAATTGGTTTAATATGCACCAATAGGAATAATTTAAGAGTTATCAAATCTTTTAAAGATGACATCTCGCTTGCTTCGTGGTTGGCTCATATTTATCAACAACAAATTTTCTTTGATAATAGGACAATTATTTCATGGCCTATTAGCACTGGATCTTCAACAGCCGACGTCAAGTAGGGAGGTGAATTTTCTCAGCAGGCGAGTAAAGTCGTTTGTGTGTTGTGAAGCAAAGTCGTTTTATCAAGCAGAGTCCTATCCAAAGCAGCTATCCGCAGTCAAGCAAACACTTTAATCTAAGATATCCGCAGATATCCTGCCAACATATACACTGAAGGGTAGCTGGCTTGGAGACAAAATGGATCAAGGACGCGTGCAATTTCAACGAGGCGGTTTTCCGTTTAGTGTGGAATCGCTCATCTCAAAGCCTAACCAAAATGGCGACAAAGCACCGTCATCATCTCCTGTCCGTACGAGCGGCTACCAGAGCAACTTTTCAGTGGAAAGACTTCTTGAAAAGCAAGAAAAAAATGAGGAGATAGAAAAAAAAGCAGTTAGTTTGCCTCGGACTAAAGAAGACACTGTTATAGAGACGCAAAACTTGGATGACAACTACTCGTGGTTGCACTCGACCAGATACGACCCTCCACCCAGTAAGTTTTAAAGATCTTATTTAGACTTGTTCATAAGAAATTATCTAGCTTCATGTACTACATGTAGCTCTTAGTGCCATTAGTACAGTTTGCTTTGGCACTTTGTTGCAAATGATTAATGTGAGTTAATTGTTATACTTACAAAGTGTCTTTCGTTTTGTTTCAAGGAATGCGTTCCAGGCTTAGCCCTTCAAAATGTCAACTACGGAAACATAAAACAAACAGAAAACCTCGCACTCCTTTCACGACCTCACAGCTTCTTGCATTGGAAAGAAAATTTCGCCAGAAGCAGTACCTCTCGATTGCAGAACGGGCCGAGTTTTCCGCGTCGCTTAATCTCACAGAAACTCAAGTCAAAATCTGGTTCCAAAACAGAAGAGCAAAAGCGAAGAGACTTCACGAAGCAGAGCTTGAAAAACTCAAACTTGCAAGCAAATCATTTTTCGCCCCACACGGTTATATAAATCCAGTAAACGCAGTTAATACGGGTTCGGTTTGTTGTGATGGCAGTTGTACTTCTCATCAATATTGTACTGGTACTGGACCATACTCTCACTTGAATGTACCCGCTGCCGCGACTTTCCAACAATCAACAGGGTTGAACTATATGTACAGAAACCCAATTGCATTACCCCAAGGAGTTTCGCATTTTATGTATCCATAGACCTGTATGTATATATTGAAACACAGTCGCTTCTAAAATGAACACTCATAAAGAGAACTTGGGCACGTATATACTATTAATTTAACTGTTATCGCAACCAAGTTTCAGCCACAGAGATTTTGTGCTACGTGAATTTTATTACCGTTGCAAAGTTTTCTCCGATTGAAATGATGAAAGCAAGCGTTTGGGTTTGTGTGCATTTTTTAATTTGCATCTTCGATCTATTTATTCGGCGACAATATCCTTAGAACTCTAAAAGGATGCTTTCTTTTTTGTAAGTCTGTAAGAAAATTTAATTTCTTTCAACCCTTTCATGCTTTAAAGGCATTTCATGTACTTCCTGGAGTCCTCAAAGGACCACAACTAATTTAAAATCAATAGCAATTTAAGCAGTAAAATGCAAACCTTATTGCCAGAAATTATATCATGCTAGCCTATTATCCGGAAACTAACTTTCATAAATGGATTTAAAGAGTAACACGCAGAGTTAACTTTTCGCAAATATATGTAAAAGCAATTGATTTAATTTCAATTTAATTTGACACATTCTATTTTGTACTAATCACTCAAACTTACAAGTATTTGTACAGAACACTTCATCATTTTTTATTCTATTAGAGTCTAAATAAAAGATTATTCGTTTTACGAAAAAGCCTGCGTTTGTTTGGTCGGCGTTAGTGAGTAATTAGTTTCCCGATAGATTATAATTCGTTTTAAGTGACGTCTTTAATAGGTCTAAGCAATACTAATGTTCTGTTTGTCTTTGTTCTCAGCATGGAATTAATACGAAAATGGCTTTATGAATTGCATAAAATATTGGAATATTTGGATTGAAATGTATTTACTGTTGCCTAAGTGGCAGACACCCACGCGTATTAAGTGAAGTTTGCGCGTGACCCCTTTGTAGTGCCGATTCCACTCAAACCTTTATAAAACTGAGACTTTTACTCGGTTCACTACACAGGCCACAGTTTCGATTCCGGCAGTTAAGTTTAATTTGCAAACCCTGCATGTATCTCAAGCGATGACCTGAAGATACGACTAACATTTTCGCCGTGTGTACATATCAGATACCGATAAAAAAGGAAATAATGCCTTATCGTGGGCTGTACGCGCCTATTATCGCAAGCAAAGTGTCTTCTGTCAGTCGCGGTTTCAATTTTCTGCCCACTTAAAAAAATTAGCGGCAGCTGTCGTCAATTGAAGGAAGTTAACGTCATAATTTCTGTGGTAAATATTGACTCTGACAAAACTATTCGCAAGTATCGGTACAAGAACACTCATTCCGTTTCTTCAGTTAAATGTATCTCGTTGTTTGTTTAAAAACTGGTGTCAATGACCGACTGTAATATAAGCGTTTTGAACTATTAGACGTTCTTGCCCCCACGTCAATACAATAAATGTTTTCACAGTGCTAGCTGCTTTAGTAATAAATCTAGAAAGGAATAAGTTTGGGGTTTTTTTTTTCATAGGCAAAGCCAAATGTGCAGATCGCTGTGAAAGAGTCTATGTTGACCATCTGAAGTAGTTAAGTCTCTTGAAGGTTTATAAATTATCCGTGTTCTTAACCTTGCACTGTGTCTCAACGGAGGAACGCAAGGCAAAATACTATTTTTTGCCAAAATTTTATTAGAATTTCGAAGCTTTTATTGATAAAAGCACGGCAAACAAGGCCGCGCTAAACTATGCTATGATAAAGATCTCTCAAAAGAAAATTACAAAGAGATTGTTGGTGCTCATTCAGTTCGACATTTTGTCGTGACTGAGAACACTTGCCGACTTGGTGTCTTTTTCACGCTAACCTGTTTTCTTTGAAATGGTGGGCAGACGTTAAGCCCTTTAAAGTATGCTCGGCTTAACGGATAATTTTGTTTTCAAAACCTCAACGATTGTTAATTGCTTGTTGGCAAAGACGCCCGCCTCAGTAACTTTCAATCAAAACACCCTACAGGTCTTAGACTATGTTAACTGTAAAAGAGCCTTCACAAGTAATAATAGCTTGCAATCGGGTTAATTTTTTAGCTGGTATAATAATGTAATAGAGTACAAACTTTAGTCGGACAAATTATTGCTCTTATGTAGGGTTGAGACTTTTTGAGTTAAAAATATTTATTCATTACAAAATTAGACCGTTAAAAAGAAGCGCGTGAAAAAGTGATTGCAGTTGGATGCGTTCCAATTAGCATTTGATTTCTTAGTAAATATTTTAAGAGCACGAAGGAAGACTTACAGCCCATACAGGGTACTTATGACTCAAATTTTGTCAGAATAACTTAAAGAATGAATCGTTCATCATCAGCAATTTTTACTAATAAAAAATTTGGAAAGAAACACACGTTTCAGTTCATTAAGGAGATAGTGTTTAACACTAAACACTCATGAATAAAGAAAAGTTTACATTTTCAAAATAGGTAGCAATCGAGCTCGTGGCAAAATACTAAATAATGAATTGAGATTGTGAACTTGGGGTTAGATTGAGATGGAAGCGAAGTAGTTCAAAAGTTCCTTAGGGAATGCCTTTGTGGTAGAAATATTACGAAGAAAAAATTGACTTGTGTTTCACAAGTTTGGACTGAAACTTAACAAAGAAAACGCTTTGCCCGAACAAATTACATGCCAATTAAAACTCAGTGGGTTTCCTGGGCTTCTTCTTGTTTTAATATGTCATAGTGACCGGGAACAAAGCCATTGCGTTGAAAACAAAGTGGATAAAGGCGTTCCATCAAAACACAGCCGCAGGTCTTTTGCCAAGATAAAGTTTTGTGTACTTGTTTCATTTCGGTATTCATAACTGACATAACGGTTTTGACGCCTTTTGGTGAGGTCTATTAGTACGGCACATAAAATAGAACTACACTAATTAGTTTGTTTTATAAAAACAAGTCGATTTTCATATATTTTCTTCTTGCAGAGTCGTATAATAACACTAATCTTACTTTTACCCTCGACGAGAAGACGAGCCAAATTTCTCTTCTCGGTCAAGGCAACCCAAGGTTCCAAATTGCGTCAAATAAGTTTTAGCGTGTTTATTGCTTCTTGCGGGTGGACACGACCCAGTTCGTAACCTATTTACCTTTAGGAAAATAAACTTTCAGTTTTCTCGCTATTCCTTGTTAGTGTTTTGTGTTAAGAAAACAACAAATGTTTGTTATTAAGCGGCTTTGTAGATAAACCTTAGTCGAGATCATTTTGTCGGCATTCTTTCGAAGCTAGAGCTACGGATTCCTCTTCTTATCTACTGGTAATTTTTAGATCAGTGGGAGGTTTTGCTTCACGGACGTTTATCCCTTCGAGTTATATGCTTTGTTAAGGCTGACGTTGCGCTTAATTACACTTAACACAGCCCAAAATTGTTAAAAAGGCAGAATTCCAAGGAAGTTTTTAAACTTTCAACTAGCATCTATTTTCAGTGTAAGATTCATGGTTCATATTTGTTACAGGTAACTAGTAAACATGTCTTATGCCAGCAATTAGAAACATTGATTTGTAGTGACTGAACGATAAGCCGTTTTATTGTCCACCAGTGCTAGGCGTGGCAGGTTACCTTTGGACTTGATTTGTCCGATAAGGGTGTTTTATCACCATACTTTGCTTACAATCTTCTATCAATTATAAATCTGCTGTTTCGATATTACCTCATAATGGGAGTAATGTTTAATTTATGACTTGAGTTGTTCTCTTTATCTCTTTTTAACCGTCTCATGTCGCTCTAAAAAGGAGCTTTTTCATGGCTACAAAAAGGTGTCGCTTAATTGAAACCGGCATGTACTGAAATCAAAGAAAGTTAAAACGCCTTGTTATTTAGGCTAGCAAAGGCGGCATTTAGATTCTAAAGCACATGCGTATAAGAAAAACGCCAAAATTGCTTTGAGATAACGAAAGGTTATCATTGCCTGAAGAAGAACATCCCTCAACGCACCAAAAGCAGCCGTGTTAAATATATGAGTACAAGATTTGAAGAGACTTAAAAGATAAGTACGGTTTATTTAAGTTAAATCTAAAATTGCTTATGCTTTCAATTAGTGGTAACAGACGCTTACACTAAAATATGCCAGTTTCTATACGAATAATAGCTTTCTGCGGTAAACTATTTTAAACACGCCACTAGATTATGAGCTGGAAAAGAGCTGTTTTACTGTTAATTTCTCAGAAGATTTTGACTCACTGCATGCTAAGATTCTTTCTTGTTTGACGGTTTGTTTTCTTTCCACGCGCTAAAGCTGGTTTGTTCGGTACGGGAATACCCTTTCGCAATGGTTTCTCTAGATTTTATAATTTTTTGTTAATAAAGTCTTTTTCAGTACACATTTCAAAAAAATGGAAAAAACAGTGGTGAATGTGCTTTCATTGGAACGTCAGTATTGGTAACCTTTTGTTTTTCGTTCTCTTAATTAAGGACTGAGCTCATATAGAACGCGGTGAGGAAAATACTGAGTTTTTTTTATCAAGAACTCGTGACAACTTTTTTAAGTTGCTCAAACCCGAAAAATCAAATAGCGTACAAGCATTATAAAATTTCGAGTTTCTTGCATGTATCTTTTTAGTTCTTACATTTGATTAACTTTTGTTTAAGTTATTGTCATAACGTGACAATCTACCCAGACCCGATATGGAGGAGCTTTATCGGTCCGTTTTCAGCTCGCAGCAGTAAAAGCGTTACTTTCCTTTGTTTCTCTTCGCCTACACAGCACTGCAGCAAAACAAGCAAGCATAAGAAACTAACTGAAACTTTAGAAAGAGAATTAAAGGGTAAAAGGTATCTTTGAGCGATAAAAGCCACCTTAATTTATTAAACTAAGATTCCGTCAGCGTTTTCAAAAGTTTCAATTTTCCAAAAGATCCGTTCTACGATTCTTTAAGTTCTCGCAGCGCAAACTAAAGCGAGTTTTCATTTGATAACGTTATCGAACTACAGTCCGTTACCAAACGAAATTTTATTGCTTGGACTGAGAGCGTAAAAACCGCGGCCATATTTTTTATTCGTTTTACACTGACTGTCACTGTAGTCATCTCTAGTTCAATAAGTTACCCATTATATTGGCAAAAGAGTGATATTAGTTAGGTCACGATATATAGAAGTAGCGAAAATAACTTCAAACTATTTCGACTATATTTGGCGTCAGTGCATCCAAGTGAGAACTGTTATTAGTGAAGCGGAGGAAGAAATTTAAATCAGAAAAACGCCAACAAATGTAAAACCAGGGAAACAAGACAAAACGTATTCTAGTATTATGCAAAAACCTTGTATAATAAAAGAGGATATGTTTTAAAGCTATAGAACTAGCTCGCCAAAACTTACACCGTTGTCTTTGTCATCGCACATTTAAATTCAAAGTCAAAAATTCTCTATTCTTTATTGAACAATTTTGTTCCTCGAAAACAAGCCATGTTTTAGTAAAATTAGGTTCTTTGGTACATCAGTGTTTTACCTGGTTCATGCTGTTTGAAAAGGGTTTGTTTTAACAACGGCAACTCAAAAAAGAAAAGCACAAAGCTATTTTTCTCCATTCTCTCAACTTCTCCTTTCAGCTTAATCCCAGTGCTATAATGGAAATTCATCAGTCAGAGCTACTGAGAACTTTTTCCAAAAGTTTTACTAAGTTTCCTGACTCGTTAGTATTCCTCAATAAAGAATGAGTAACCTCTATGTCTTCCTTTCTTTTGCTAAGATAGTGTTGTTTTTCCACGTGCTTTATCTCCAATCTCTCAACTTCCCATCTTGGTTTTCACCACTAGAAGGCAGTCAGTCAGATTTTAAAATCTTGTCCAAGGGTTTTACCAGGTTTCTTGACTCGCTAGGAATATGGTAATCTCTTTTTCTTCTTGTACTAAGAAAAGAATGTCTCCACGTGCTTTAAAAATCTTCTAAAGAAACTAGCGATTTGCAAAAATATGACACGTAGATGATATGCCCGAGATATTGAAAACAAGAATTTTTAATGTAGATCTACACAAAGAGAGAGGGTAACCTCAACCTAATGGCGTACTCATTTGAATTCCAAACGAAGTTTAAAAACGACAGCACCTGTTTTAAATGCCAGCAGTTGTATTGTATCGTATTGTGCTGTTGCTCATGCGATAAATCTATGTAAAGCACATGCTTTTGCTTAATGCATCCGAAACAAAACGATATTAACCGACGAATTTGTTATTACGTGAACAAATTGCACAGAAAGACTTGAGGTACGTTCTACACCAAAACAGTTCCTCTAGAAACTCTAAAAAACTTAATACTAAAGGACCAAGTCTATTTTGAAAGTCTTTTGGTTAAGTGTTTATTTAAAGTTTTGCCGCAAGCTATTTCCGTTCTTTTGTTTGAGATTATAAAACGCCATTGTACGCACGTCCTGTTTGGTCTCAGACTAAGATTGATGAGGTCCTAATCGTGCACGAGACAGAACCTGAAGCGAATAAATTGAATTACATCGATCAGTTGTCACATTACTGCTAGTTATTTCCCTTCACTTAAACCCGCATGCAGGATACTTGCTACATCAGTACAGCTTTTGCATGATGAAAATGTCAAACCTAGCAGATTTGCCACAATCTTGAAATATTGTTTGATACATAAAATAGCTAGATAAAGCACGAAATAAATTTAACATTCGTCAAAAATGGTTGTCAGCCTCATGCTTGTCTTTCCTGTATAAATTCCAAACTCCAAGAAATACAATCACATACCTGTTTTTCATTGTTAATAAACAAAATAATAAGGATAATGTACCACCGACTATTGCATGCAGCAATAACATTTTTTCACTGTCGTTACAGAATGGAAACTACGAACAGCACCTGTATTTTAGACATGCTTCATGTCTTTCTGTTCTGGAGGATGAAGCGAAACTGCAAAACGACTATTTTTAGTTTGTCCAAGCAACCTTTTTTAGTTGATTTTTTGTTTGTTTGTATGAAGTTAATTGACCCTGTGCTAATTTATAGTCGAAACGAAGGTGTAGAAAAGTTTTGGTGTCCCTTGAAGACTTTTGAAAACAGGTAGATGAAGAGACTTCGTTGTCGAACAATTGGTGTCCCATCAGAATGGCGTGATTCAAGATCCATGCAGCAGGTACCCAATTCATAAAGACCCATTTACCGTTTGTTCTCTCACAATTTCAATGAAGTTTCCTGTCCTTCAAAAACGCCTTCTCTTGTAATTAGGAAAATTCGTCGTGAAGTATATAGATTGAGAGAGATTTATACACAGCATTTTTCACTTAGTCAAAGCCTTTAAGTTAATTGTTGATTGTTATTGCCTTTGTCTTCTTTTCTCTTGGTATTGTTCGAAGGCAAAACCGTCTTTGTGTAACTTACATTTTCTCACATCAAGTGATTGATTTTAAAATGAAGCACCTCGACATATATTCAGACTTTTAGTATAAAGAACAAAACAGTTTTAAACTAGATTTTGAATTTCTTTGACTACTTTATATTTACTTTAACTTAAAAGAAAACCAGTTTTGTTCGTTTAAAAGTTTTATAAACATTTTTTATGTTTCTAGCAAAATCCTTTTGTTCACAAAAGAAATCAAAAGGAAACTTATTAAGTGTTGTTTAAATCTTACAGAATATATCATGTGTAAATTCAGCTTTTTTATGAAATAGCTGAAATTGTTGTAGTAGAATTCACTCGAATGTCTAAACACAGGAGCTTCTTCCTCTTATTTTATATTTTTTGTGAACTTTTGCTTCCTTTTTAACTTCACTAACTTTAAAGCATTCTACTTTTGCTCGAAATTCAGGATATGAAGAGAAAGGTTCATCAGAAAGTTTTCCTGCCCTCATAACTGACGCTTCAAAGAACAGAATTAGTTTGAACTCAGTTTTATTAAAAGCGAACGAGACATGGCTTTTTGAACACAGGTCTTGTTTTAAGTAGCAGGTTTATAATCCAGACTATACAAATCAGAATGCCTGTAAGAGCAAACTTATGGTATATAGTTTTTAAAAAAACTATTGAATGCGTCGGCGAGTAGTATAAACTTGAAGTATTATATGA
>JAOBRD020586892.1:0-15956 GCA_027575215.2 Hydrozoanthus sils
CCCCCCCCCCCCCCCACCCCCAGCATTTAGTGAATTTTGTGCTTTTAGAGTAGAGTTAAATAAAAACCTGTCATTTTGATTGCTAGACCAAGACACTTTTAAGGTGTGCAAAGATTTTAGAACCAGGTACAAGTGATGATTATTTGGTAAATGTATGAGTGTTAATATTAAAATAGTCTTACTTCAGAATAAATTGTTGAAGAGCTGTGTGTCAAGTTGGCTTGAATAATATTCTTGGATAAAAGAAAAGGAAGTTTGAGAGTCTTTATTAACAAACATAATATTATCTTAATCCCTAATCAAAAGTTTTCATTTAGATTTTAATTTGATTTATTTAAGACCTGATCAAGACAAGCTCTTAGGTAATGCATGGTATTTCTAATGTTGAACAAAGCCAAGCAATTCATTTTCAATATAAAATTCAATTAGATACACAAATTCTTTATAATAGGTTCTTAATGTTTCTCTAATTAAGTCTCAATTGTCCAGTTGTGGTGCTATAGATTTCAAACTGTGACACTTTGCTTTCTTTTTATTAAGAGAAAAGTGTTATTGGCTGACCAATATTTAAACAGTGTCATCAAGACACCATGTTGAAAAACAGTATTTGGTGGTGCCAGTGTCTGACAGCTGTCAAATAAGGGGACTCTGGCTGAGTATGCTTTTGTATTGTATCATATTATATCATGTTGTGTTGTATTGCATTCTACTAGGTACAAACTTTAGAAAACAAGTTTTGCTCGCTTCTCTTTGTTCTAGGTGGTTGCTCAAGAAGCATGGCAAAACCACAGGAAAAGAAATGACTCAATAATTGTAGATATTTTTCATGGTCAATTCAAGTCAACTTTAGTTTGTCCAGACTGCAATAAGGTAACAAGACTAACTTTTTAAATTTTAAAGTGCAGTATTTTAGCATGGTTCTTTCATTGTTGTTTTTTTCCACTTGGTTAAAAGGACTTGGGGTATTAAATAATCATTTTTCAAAAAATGTCTTCTTCCAGATTTCTGTGACATTTGATCCATTTTGTTATCTGTCACTGCCATTACCAGTAAAGAAGGAACGCAACATCGAAGTGTTTCTGGTCAGGAATGATCCAATGAAGAAGCCTATTCTGGTATGAGATACACAAATATTTATTGTCTGTTTTTGTTCCAGTATTAACAAGCTGAACATAAATTACCTTATATGCATCTGATTTAATCATACCAATTCTAAAACTCCATTGTCCACTCTTGAACAATTCTTTCATTGTTTTATTCTATGTATCTTTTTCAATTGTAATTTGTACTAAGCTACAGTATGACTCATGACAATAGGGAGTTTATGCAAGGATGACAGTGGCAGAAAACAATAGTGAATACAATGGCTGCAAGTTGGAATACACCGTGCTGGTCCCCTGTACACTTTGTCTTCTAAATTATGACAAATAAAAAGCTTAATTTTGGAGTTCATTCAACTATGAGACTGATAGACAGAAAACCTTCTCAATCATTTTTTATCTTTAGGAGCTTTAATCTTTTTCTGTTCACAAATCATCACTAGGACAAAAGAACCAGACATTGTCAAAAAGTGGTTTGTTTAAATCTTTATTTTTGAATGATGTGATAATGTCATCTATTTTTAGTCAACTTATAAGTTAGTTGCAGAATATTATACCTCAACAATTATTTGCCAGCCCAACAGTTTTTGGCTCTTTAAACCAATATAATTATAAGCATGTCTAAGTTTTTGCCCAGGGGGTACTCCCTATATTGGGATGGTAGGTACGACCATTATATATTTCTTAGGCCAGGCTAAAATAGTCAGTCTAGTATTTTTAGGAGCTGTAAAGGAAATCCTATATTAAACCAAGAGCCTGGTATCTTTTTGGGTTGAAAAATGCCAAGCTGTTAGACTGCTTGCAGTCCTGTGTTTTAGCAAACATGAATACTGATTAAAAGTTTTAAAAGACAAAAGTGCTGTTGCAAACATCCTATTACTGCATGTGCCTTTATTTACTGCATATCACATTCAGTGCAACATGAGGAGACTTGGCGCTGACCCCCTATCCAGGAAGAAACTTCAGCTTACAGTTGGTATTTTTTAGGGTAATTTTAAAACCGAGAGGTATTTTTATAGAAATTTTATCCCTTGGTATTTTTTAGGGTATTTTGGGGACTTTTCCGACAGTCATCCCTACTCTTTCAACCCTGAAGTACCCCTCTCCTCAGGAGTTTTTGCTGCCTTAAGTAGAAATGAGTTGCTTAGTTTTTAAAAACATAACATACTTACTGAAATAGTTTGATATGTATAATACATTTGTACTAAAGTTACTGCCTTTTTGCATGTAAAAGCTTACAACATGCATGAGGAAAATTTTCCTGGCTTTCTGCCTTGTGAGGCAATGAGCTCGGCTGTATATGTATCCACTCATGCTTGCTAGACTTTAGAAAACAAACAAACCTGACATTTTGCTGTTACAGTTCAAACTCACAGTACCTAAATTGGGAAATGTGTCTGACCTGTTGGTTGTTTTGTCCAAAGAAGCAAATGTGCCCACAGAGAAGGTGGGTAAAACTGTTTTTTTTCCTTACTTTATTTGTTACACACTGTTTTAGCAGTGAGAACCTTTTGCAACCGTGTATATAGCCTTCAATCAACAGCCCCATAATCATCAAAAACACCATATATAGTTAACAACTATCTCCCCAAGGGGGAGGTAGATAGTGGTGGGTATGTACCAAGGCACAAAGCGCTGAGGTATCTATTTAGCACTAGGTATTAACCTGTACCAAAACACTAGCCAGGGATAAAATTACACTTTATTTTCAAAGAAACAATAAAAACTAACCTTCTTCTATTTTCAACATGCATGCTTGTGATTTTTATTTTCATTCTTAAAGGAATTTTTTGAAAGCACTCTTGTACATTTTCAGCAAATTCCATAACTTAGACACATGTTTTCTTCTTAACCAAATTTTGTTACCCTCATTATGCTTGCTGGAATGGCTTCTTTATTCAAAACAAAGTTTTCTAGTCTGTAACTGATGGGAAATGCGATGCCATCTGACTTGCCTCAAAATCGATCTATAGTCTTGATATTTCAAGTTGCAGGAGCCAATTAATCATGAAAATGGATATCAGTTGCTTTCATTGGTAAATGCTTTATGGCTCAAAAAGGATTGTAAATTATTTATCACTATTTAATACAATCAATGACATTGTGTTTTGATTTTCTATTTTTTTAGCTTGTTGTTGCTGATGTGTACAACCACAGGTTCCATAAGATATTCAGTTCAAACGATGCATTGTCATCTATCCTCGATAGAGATGATATTTTTGTGTAAGTTGAGTTTTTGCAGCAGTTTAACAGTGAAACCAAGAATATAATATAATTTTTTTTTAACCCAGTATAATTTTTGTGAACAAAGCAAAGATAACATTTTATTTTTCTAATATGTTATTATTGAACCTAGTACTTTGCACAATTTATTCCAATGTTCTATCTACAGAGCAGAATTAAGATCTTTACCTTTCATGTTAGGTCCTATAACTGTGGGTAGAGTGTCTTGCAGAGGATTGCAGGTTGGATTCCTGTTCAGGACCCAGAAGTTTTTCTTCTGAAAAAACAAATCTGGCTGGTGATACCAAAAATACTTCAATTTATTATGTCCGAGCCAAAGAATTTACATTTACTAATTTTCCAACTTGCTTGTGAATTCTTTTCCTCAGCAGTTAGTATGCAAAAGTAGGTTTTTTGGTACTTCTGCAACAGGATGTTTTTTATGGATGTTTTAGAACAGCAAACTTAAAAGGGTGGCAGCAGCTGATATGATATAACGAAGGAATGGGCTTAATTGGGGTCCAGAGACCTGTGTGTTCCCACAAAACATTCAAAAGTCAATGACTCTGCTTAATTAGCCACTAAGTATATCAAAAAACAATCCTTTAACTCAAAAGGGAGGGGCCAGCCCCTGGGGCAGTACTCCCAATAGTGGGTTGGTAGGTATGACCATCACATTTTTTAGGGGTTGTTAAACTGGGAAACCTTATGTTAAACCAAGAGCCTGGTATTTTTTAGGGTTGAAAAATGCGAAGCTATTGGACTGCATGCAGTCCCTGTTTTAGGGCCAAAATTTTTTATGGCTTTTTATTTTTTAGGGTATTTTGGGGACTCTTCTGACGGTCATTCCTACCCATTTGACCTCAGAGTACCACCCCTTGGGGGCCAGCCCCCCTAACCCTCCCCCCCCCCGCCATAAGGTGAATTTTCAAATTAGCGTCAGTAGAGTTTGTGTTAGCTCTTTCTTACAGAATCATTAAGAACCATGGATTCTAACTTGTACAAAGAATCTTCTAAAAACTCTACCTACTATTCAAGTCTGCATTTTAAGATAAACAGAACGAGTAGTTTTTGTAGAGTTGTTGTAGCTAGTGATGACCACAATTTGGTTTATGTGAAACTGGGTTTGTCAGGACAAGTTTCAAAATTTGTTTGAACAGATATGAAGTAGCCAACAGCCAAGAGATGACAGTTCTTCCAGTGTACATGCGAGAGAAACGGTAAGGTTCTTTTTAGCTTTTTTCTGAGGCGTTGATGAGGGGTGATTAGAGCCGACACGATACATCAGCCTCCACCAATGAGAGAAGCAAAAACTCTATAATAACCAGAGTAATTTTACTTATGATGACTGAGTAGCGTCATTCCTAACCTATATTCTAATTGAGGTTTAAAGGCATATACAGTATAAAGGCATATACTTTTTAAAAAATTTATATTATTTTGTATATTTTTTGACTTATAAAGGCATATAAAGCTTAAATAGGCCTTGTGCATGTTTACGTCAAACTATTCAATTTCACCCCCAAGCCTCGTATTCAAGAACTAGTTGAGAATCTTGTACGTGCAAACCGTGTTCACGAAGAAATTCTTTTCATTTGTGGACGCTTTGGGATTTGATTTATGAAAATATTCACACTTTCGTGATTTGAAAGCGAGGCTTGGGGGTGTTTGACGTAAACATGCATAAGGCCTATTGATCATCAATAGCTTATATCAACTTGCTTTAGTTCCAGCACAAAGTGATTTAAATAGCTTGAAAAGTTTCTGGAAGTCCACCATACAGTCAAGAGTTTGAACTCTTTTGAATATTTCTTATACTTTCTTAAAATTATGTTTCAGGTTGCGTATTTCGACTTACAGCACGAGCAGTAAAACACTGTTCGGTCTGCCTCTCCTGGTCACCATACCCAGCAAAGGCCTTAACTATAGTGGCCTTTACAATCTTCTCTTAAATAGAATGAGGTAAATACTCAAGTAAACAAAGAGAATGGCTTGCTTGCAACCAGGCTATTCTTGCACATTGTGCTCGCTTAGGGCTTCATAAGGGGTCTTCTTGCAGTTGATAAGTTCTATATGGTGTCTCCGATTTGAAGTGTTCTGTGTTTATAGCTTAATTGTATTCTAACCAGTGATGTCAAAAAACCCAGTTAATTGCTCACTTTACATCCTCACTCACGAGAGTGGCTGAAGTTCTGGTTGACAACGCGTATCCGCTGAATTGTTTTCAAAAAGTAGCGAATATGAATCCTTGCTGTGAAAACCGGGGATTCCATGTGATTTGTCAAAATTTAGCCATTATACAATATTAATCAGTAAGGTTTTGCAAACCCAAGAGCATAAGTAAATTAAAACAACAAGATTTAGGTTGACGTTTCGGCATCCTCTCGATGCCATTATCAGGAATAAAGAATCTACAATGGTACCAAGTTAAGTATGAGATTAAACAACAGACAATAATTCAAATAACTTAATGCAAAAAAAAAAAGAAAAGATTCACTACGTGAAAATTAGCATTCAAGCTCAAAAACTGATTGAAAACACTAGCTAAAAATAAATTATAAATGCCTTAAATAAAAACTTGAGCAGAAATCGAGTCGCTCTGCACAACGGCAGAATTCCAGAACAATTATTAGACCTTTCAGGGTTCTGGTTAAATGTACAAGCAAGTTCGATTGGCTATCTAAAGAAATGCTGTTCATTAGGCAACAGAATCCTGAACTTAACGTGCAAATTTAATTATACAGTTTGGCAGTGGATTGGTGTGTTAGATCTTCCGGAAATTATGATTGCTTGCTAACGCTTGTAATTGTCTTGACAAACCCTCAAACGGAAAAAAAGATGGCCGAGTAAAACGTGGAAGTGAGTCCAGAAGCGTTGGTTTATCAAGTGCCTCCCTTTCTTAGTTTGTCGAAACACGCTATGCAAGTATGCACGCCTCTTCAGTCGACATGGAATGGTAGATTTTCTAGTTCCGACCGCTTTGTGTTTAATTTACCTTTTTCTTTGTACAAGATATTTGTCTTTTTCTCAGCTTTACTGATGAGAAACTGAGACTACCTGTATACAGTTAATGGACTTCCCATGCCCCTCCTCCCAGTTAGTTGATTACAGCCTTGTTGATTCTATTTTCCTTTTACTCTGAAGACGTTATGTTTCTCCACCACAAAACGAATCGGGAGTCGGTCAGGAGAATGACAGGGAAACAAAGACGAATGGCCCAGGTAGCTTGAACATTACTTTATTATTCGTACATAAATGATGTTACATTAGTCTGCTTGCAGGCGGTTGAATGTTTTTTGAGGGCGGAGAACTAACAGGGCAAGTTATTGCCACCACCTTAGATTTCATGGTGAAGCTGCAATGAGTGGAAAGGATAGGGGGGGGAGGGGAAATGCTCGAACTCAAAAGCCAAGATGGCAGCAACACCGAGCCCAGTGAGATTTCTGTGCTAAAAAAGACACCCAACTGCCTGCAAGCAAACTAATGATGGGAAGATATATTTTTGAAGTTGCTTTTTATAAACTTACTTTTTTCTACAAATGTGACTTTATTTAAGAAATACTTATCCTAGTAATAAACTTGTGATTAGTTCGCCCCGTTTTGCATTAAAAATGTGGAATCTTACCTCGGTTTAGTAAGAGCAGGCTTATCTCGTTCGTATCGAGTTGTTATTGATTAAGTACATGCACGTTCTTTACCAAATCCAGTTGCAACTGATGTAGAAATGAGTGAGGTCAGGTCTGAAGGACGAGATCAGGAAACTGAAGAGGATCAGCTGGAGAAAGCAACACAGAATGTTCATGTAAATGTAAGCCGGATTGGTTCAATTTTGTTACACCGATTTAGTTTAAAACAAACTGTGTCGGGTGGATTTTGTGTCAATCGTTGATCATTTCTAGTTTTCAAGTCAAGCAAAGTGTGAATGCTCACTTTATAGGTCTTGCCCAATGTAAAATTTCACTGGGGCATCTTCAAAATTCTTTTCTTTGCCTTCCTGCAATGTTACCAGTGTGCAAAGTTTAATGGCCTAATATCGTACTGGTCTCGAAAACATAAAAGTTCCATGATTCCAGGTCGTCAGGCAAGCATTAACGAGGAGCAGAGAGTATGATTGGAATGAATAATGTCAATCGTTGCTAACTTGTAAGACAAGTTGCGAAATTTCATCGGCCGTTTCAAAAGTTGGAATGAATAAGAATAACGTCGTTGCTTGTTCCTTGTTTCTTTTATGGATTTTTATCTGTTAACTGAAAAACTTGACTCTAGCCAGTTAAACCGTTCGTCGAAAATTAAATGTTTTGTCGGAGTTCCATTTCTTGTTCGAAATATTTTGCAAGATTAACCCTTTTAACCCCAAATTCGTCAAGTGATGTATTGCTAAATTCTTCCAACTTAGACCCACACTTTTCATTAAACTAGATAAGGAGAAATCTGCTTTTCATCTGCAATGGTTTATTTTGTTTGATCATTTTCCATTTTCTCATTACAATCTATCTTGTTTTGAATGAGTTATGTAAGGAAAAGGTAGATATCGAGACATACGGTTATTGACCAGCAGTGAAAGGGTTTATTTACTTCATATATAAGGTACTTTCACAACCATGCGCAGTGTGTATATATCCCACTGTTCTGGCGGGCCACGGTTTGCAAAAACATTACCGAAACCTGTAGCCCTAATAAACATTTGGAAAATAAAAACTACGAATCGTGGTGAAAACAACTTAAAAAGAAGTGTTTATATCCCGGAAACTTTTAAGACCTGTGGCCCGCCAAAGCAGTGGGACATACACATTACGCATGATTGTGAAAGTACCTTATATTCGTAAAGCAATGATGGTTAAATTCTAACCCCTCATCGATTGGTCCAGGGGGATGAGGACGATGTGGAAGAAGCAGATGTGGATGGTGATAGCAGTCAACAGAAAGACAGCAAGCAGAAAGTCAAGAAGAAAAACAGGTTGTTCACTATGACACTCGTCAATGCATTCGGCAGCTCAGACCTTCACTCGTTGGTTGATGATGACAAGGCACTCACACTGTCCGGTAAATGACGCACATAAACGTGAGGGGGATCATGAGTTTGGTGGTAATTTCTCCCTACTAGGACTCTTATTTTTCATTTATTTACTTTAGGAGACTTTTGCTTTTCATCTTTGATAAAAAGATAACAAAGTAAATTATCGAAGTTAAAAAGCAAAAGCCTCCAAAACTGGTAACATGAAAAGTACGAATCCTAGTTGGAATACTTTACCAATGTAACATTCATCTTATTAGGGGCTGAAAAAATTAAAAGAAAAACTGTTTCATTAAATTTTGTTTGCTTAACAGAGAAGAACATATATATTGACTTAATTGCAATTACAGGTCGGTCATATCTGGCCCTGGATTGGAGCTCAAAGACAAAGGAGAAATATTATGACATTGGAGCTGCTGATGTAAGTAGTGATATGGTTTGTTACAAGTGTGATAAGGAAGTACTGTGAATGAATATTACTAGCTTAGGAATCAGTGAAGACGCTATTGAATCAGCAGTGAAAGAATGACTAAAGGAACGAGTGAATAAACAAATTAGTGAGTGAACGAATGCATGCATGATTGAATAAGTGAATAGTTGAGAACGAATATTCGAAGCTTTTGTTAAGATTGCTTTGGCTAAAAGCTAAAAATAGTCCGAAGACGAAAAATAACTTACAAAATAAGTTTCTCCAGCTTTTCCATATTTCTCAGCGTACATTTTGCTTTAGACGTCATGGCCTCGTTTTAGCAATCAGTTTGTTCATTTTTGTTAGTCTGATGATAAATTTGTTCAATTAACATGCACGTAAAGATAAAAACATGTTCTAATAGCATTGAAACAGCCATGCAGCAACAGTCGGAACGGCAACTAGCCGCTTCGATCACTCACTGAATTCGCAAGCGCTAATGTATGTTAAGATGAGTGGGGGGTCCACTGTGCCCCTGGTACGTACGTAAACGCACTTCCGGTTTATAACAGTAAATGTTGTCATTAAGGAATCTGATCAGCACGAGAGTGTAACACGAAAACCAGCCCAGAAGAAGAACTGTGTTCAGTTGAGTGATTGCATTGAGATGTTCATAAGTAAAGAAAGGCTTGGGGCCAATGATCCTTGGTAAGTTGAGTAATTATCAGTCATTATGAGATAGTTTAGATAATATGCGGGTGGGCTTGGGAGAAATCTCGAGCAGGCACAAACAAACACTCGTCCTTCGGTCTCGTGTTTGTACTGATCTGCTCTCGAATTCTCCCAAACGCATCTCGGTTTGCATTTGCAGGGTTTTTGTTAGGTCGGGGACACCGGGACCTTTTCTCGGTTATTTCATTTTTTGTCCTGACTTTTTCCATATAGTATTTGCACTAGAACTCCCGTGGAGATTAAGATTATTAAGACAACCAGTTTCGTGTCACTTTATACAGAACTTACTGAACGGTCTTTTCAAATCGTTTATGATCAATAAATAATTTCATGAATGTGAAAGTTAAGATTATTACTACATGGAAAAACCTACAAGAAAGGCAGCAAAGCCTAATTTACCTGTACTGTAGACTTACAAACAAGAAAACAGAATTTTGACTCGACGATAGAAGCACTCAAAGCACATGGAAAGCGCAGAATGATGTAGTGGATATTGATTCATCCTTTGGTGTGAAATCATATTTCAAGCTCTAGTCATTGAGCCACATGAATGCTTTCTTCGAGGGACCATTACTTGTAATTTAAGGCAAACCTGACTTCACTTGATTTGCGACTAAAGGCGTTATTCATAAGCGTTATCCTTTTAAAATAGTGATATGTTGTTATTTTTGACCAGTGATTCGGTCAGTAGCCATGGAATCGAATTTGACTGGGTCAACCGATAAGCTCCTGAGTAGTTTTTCATTTCAGTACCTAAACAGAAACTTAGCCTAAATTGCACCTTTATTCTCTTGAAATTGTAGGTCAGGTCAGGTAGGTCAGCCACTGGGCAAATCCCTACCACACCTATCCATGCCCCTGCCCACCATCTTGGAGTTGTACGATAACAGTCCCTGCTATTTGCAAAACAGTCCCTGTTATTATAAACCTAAACAAAAACCCAGCATTAGGCTGTGCAAACACGGTAGCTGTTTTATTTCCTAAATATGGCATGACCAACTAATAGGTAACTTGAGAATGTTTAGCGAAACTCAGATAGTCGGAGGTGGGAAACTAAATAAGTGAAACAGTGGAGGAGGTTTAATATTAGCAATGAACACAAAACAAGGCTTTGGCTGAATATTTAGAAACGATTACAATGGATTGAGCTCAGGATGTTTTGAAAATACTTGCTAGATGGAGTAGAGAAGTATGGGTGAGTAAACCTACCAAAGAATGGGTGTATAGCGGAAGTGGGGAAAGACGATGGTTAAAACATTAAATTTAATTCATTGAATCCACTTAATTGCAATCTTTTTTTTTTTTTAATTGTCGCTAAATGTAACCTCATCTTATTTTCGATTGCCGCAATTTGCAAACTTAATTTTTCTGATTCCCTCTAATTGCAATCTTGTTTTCTGATTGCTTCAGTCGGCAACGTTAATTTTTCTGATTGCCAGAATCTTTATTTTGTTGCTTGCTGCTATAAATGCAAGTATTTGCAATTTGCTTGCCACAAAATGCAAACTTATGTTCTGACTGCTGCTAATGGCAATCTTCTTTTTCTGTTTACCGTTAATTGCAATCAAGTTTTTTATTAACGCTCATTGCAATCTTTAATATTTTTTGTTAAGTCCAATCTTTATTTTATTATTGCCGCAAATTTCAATTTTTATTTTCCGATTGCCGCTAATCGCATTCGTTTTCAGTTCTTATTGTCACTAATTGCTATCTTCATATTTTGTCTGATTGCCGCTTATTGCAATCTTTATTTTCTATTTGTCGCTCCGAAACGCAATCTTTATTGTTTTTTAAAACGCCACTTACTGCATTTTTTTTCGAGAGCCGCTAAATGCAACCTTTGTTTTCCGATTGCCGCTAATCGCATTCTTTCATTCTTATTGTTGCCCATTCCAATCTTTATTATTTGTCGGATCGCCGCTTATTTCAATCTTGATTTTCTGGTTAGGATTAATTGCAATCATTATTTCTCATTAACGCTAATTGCAATCTTTGTCTTCGGATTGCCGCTAATCTCATTCTTTCTTTCTTATTGTCTTTCATTGCAACATTTTATTAACTTCATGGTTGCCGTTAATTGCAACTCTATTCTTTTTCTGGTTGCTGCAAATTGTCAACTTTGTTGTTTTTCTGTTTGCCAGCTCCTAGTTGACCCATTAGTTAAGTGTGAAAAGCGTTGGTAAATCTGTTCTAGAAGTTATGGTTTCCATCGCGCTTTGTGTCGGAGATTTTCTTTTACTCCACTTCGGCCCACAAAACTTTAATGAAAAATAATTTTAAAAGGAGTAGTAGCTTTTTTGCAAGCGAAGCCTGGAAACCAAGCCAACTGGCTCCCTTAGTGCACACTAGACGATTTTATACGCAGATCGCAGCGATTGGCAAATTGGCTTAAATTCGTTTAGTGTGTCACCAACTGCGATAACCTGCAGTAGGAGAAAAGGATTTGTACGAATAAATTCACGCCGACTCCCGCTTTTCCGTTCCAGCACACTTCGTCCGCCATTTTGAAAAATCATATGACAAGTTTGGGCTATTGAACAGGAAATTGCTGCGACAAGCACATTATTTCAAAGGAAGGGGGGCACAGAAGGCGAACCATTAAATGTTTAGTTTTAAAAGCTGTAGAAGTTTCATAGCAAATGCCATCTGATTCCATTCTTTCATTTTTAACTGGCCCATTCAAATCAGTTGTCATAGATCTTTCCAATCACGTCTAGGTATTGTCCAACGTGCAAGAAACACCAACAAGCAACCAAGAAGTTTGATCTGTGGTCCCTCCCCGAGGTGCTGGTTGTCCACTTGAAGAGATTTTCTTACAACAGGTAAGTACATAATTTCCTCCTTACAGACACTGCTGTTGAGGGCTTTTGCTGCAGCTATTTTTAACAGCAAGTTTAATTTGAAGAACATTGAGTGAAAGATGAAGTAGATTGCTTGAAAATTAAATCCAAAGACGAAAAAGATGCTTGTTGATTCTCTCAACTAAAAATCTTGCTTTTCACCTGATTAGTTTGGGGGAATTCTTCTATTGTTTTCGTTGTTGGTCAATTCTAATTTTCTCATTACAAAGTTTCACTAACTCGTTTGTATTAATGTAAGGAGAAGGTAGATGTTGATAAACAGGTTGGGGCTGAAAGTGTTGGTAACAAAATTCGGTCAAACTGAAGTTCGGGTAAAACTTTGATCAAGTTTTTGTGAAAGAAAATAAAACGTGGCCGAATAATGTTCTATCAAGCCGATCGAGTTGTATTCTAGAGTGCTGGTTCGTTGCCAGAAGCTTAAGTGTTGCCTATATTTACTTAACGACCTGCATCACTAAATTAGTGCGCAAGAAATAACACATCGAGAGCGTTAACAAGGGTTGAGGTTGCTGATAATTAAAACATTAACGCAATATAGAACTTTTAAAAAAAGAAAATTGGTGAGCATAGGACTTACAACACTGACTTTTATCTTGAAAAATGATTTCTTTAATTCAGAAGGTACAACTCTGTAAGGGAAGAAGTCAAAACAATGGTATTTTTAAGGAACCCAATTTTGTCGGGGGAGGTGGTGGGTGGCGGTACAGACCCCCTACACCACCCACTCCACATTTTCAGAGCTCAATTTATCAAAACCTGATTTAGGGGTATTGGTTTTTATTGTATTGTGGACTCCTCTCTCCACAAGGAAGGCGTTGGTGCAAGCACTTTCTCAATATCTATTTTATTGAACATGATGTTTGCTCCTGAAATTCAGCCTTTTTGCAAAAAAGGTGGTGGGTGGCGGCACATAATACCCCTCCCCCCTAAATTGGGTTCCTAGGAAGTACCATTCTTTTGACCAATTTCCCTAAGAGCTCAGAATAACAAGAAAAGTGCTGATGATGCGAAAGTTCTTCAGCATGGATACTAGAATACTGTGAAAGAACTGTTCTTTTTTTTCACAAGCTTCCTTTACAGAAGAAAAACTTGTGAGTCCCTGACGGGAATCGAACCCATGAACCTCTGGTTACGGGTCAGACGCCCTACCAATGGAGACACAGAAGTTTGTAGCAAAAGAATAAAGTCTTTCACGAAACGAAAATGTCGGGAAAAGTTACCAGTTTCACTTCCGGTTTTAAATTTAAATACATATTGGAAAATATTAAAGTTACCAATATTAAAAAGCATTATCGACAGCTCTAGTTCTTTAAGTAGGCCAATAGCGAATGCGACACAAAAGTTTACCGAACCAGAAGTCACGTTTGCTTCTGTGTGTTTGTACAGCCAGTTTTGTAGCAACTTGTTCCCAGGACGTCTCCGTTGGCTTTTCAAAGGAGAGGTCCTGGGAAAAAGTTGAGGTTGTTATCGGCTTTCATCACCTTTTTTTAGTTCACGCAAGGCTGCTCGTTAAAAATTTCTCTAACTTTTGCTTATTTATTAATTATCTAAAAATCTCTTTTACAATAAAAGGGAAGAAAAATAAACTCAACGTACATAGAATATTACTATAATCGTAAAGGTGCCTTTTTTGTTTGTTAACATAACTGGGGTTGCTTTTGGTAATTGCGACAAAAAGCTGGTAATATATGTCGAAGTTTCTTTACTCGGGAATTCGTTTATTTTATTGTATTAATAAGGAAACACTCACCTAGAGCCATGTTTGATGTTTTCTAATAACTGAGTCGTATGTAAAACGTGGGTATTCAAGTTTATTATTTACCAAAGCAACCGATTTCAATTTTTGCGAGCTCTGATTGGCTCCCGCAACTCGCGATATCCAGGATTAGAGTATTTACCAAAGCAGCCGATATCTATTTTCGCGCGCTCTGATTGGCTCCCGTAGTTCGGCAGTACCCATGACTATTAGTTGATTTTGAGGCGGTAGTCAAAATTGCGTCCCGATTCCCTTCAGTTATAGACGAGGAAATGCTTGTTTTAACAGAAGAACCATTCCAATAAACACGGAGAGGGCAACAAGATATGGCTTTT
Organism: Hydrozoanthus sils; assembly: GCA_027575215.2. Taxonomy (NCBI): domain Eukaryota; kingdom Metazoa; phylum Cnidaria; class Anthozoa; order Zoantharia; family Hydrozoanthidae; genus Hydrozoanthus; species Hydrozoanthus sils. The sequence goes on from JAOBRD020586892.1 coordinate 14,431, forward strand.
GGATTTTAATGGTTAGAACAAAAAAATTTTCGAACGTTGCTAAAAATCTACGACAACCTGGAAAGCTCTTAAAAAAAACTCGAAAATTGAAAAAAAGCGCGCGTACTAGAAATAGAAATAATTATATTTTGTTATTTCTTTGATAAAGAAGTTTTTGAGCCGTTGGCTCTCGGAGTCTATAACTAGCTGGGTTGCCAAGCTTTGAAATTCTGTTGGGTTTTTGGCTACTTAAGTTTAGACAAGTGAATGTTTAACACTTATTCTGTTGCAATTGAGGTGGATAGTGGCAGAAAATACTGAGCACCAAAGGCGCGAGGTAGATAGTTCATTAAGCCACTATCCACCGAAACTGGAATAGAATAAGTGTTTTAGTATATACCAGCAAGGCAACTGATCTATGGAAATTTTCTTTCAAGAAAACGAAAGATTTTTAAGAAAACAAACGCTTTTATTATTTGAAATCACTGAGCGTGGCGAGACTCGCGTGTAAGCAGTCTAACATATGTAACAAACATGTTTTGACAGTTTGTCAACTACAAAATGTCGTAGAATTGCATAAAACAGAGAAATTCTTTAAGCTGTTTTAAGCATCCAGTGTTTTTATATAGCAAACTTTTTCAGTATCGTGATTCGAAACAAACACGAAACGACTACTTCCGTCCGCCATTTTAGTTTGGTGCCAACATCAACAATCCGGAGGTAAATATTGTCTCATATCTACTATTTCTAAACCAATCAAATGGCGCGTAGCCGAGCTTGTATATACCAAAAATCATTAATTGTTGTTATCTCTAGACTTTCACTCAACAAAACGAGCACTGTGATTGGTTGATTCATGGTCACGCACCCATGATCAAATTAAAATTTATCCCGACCGGGATACAATTGCGCAGTTGTTGCCCGCTCGCCGAAGTAGTGCCGTCTTTGTTTGTTCGTCTATGCTTTATGATTATTCGAGGAAAAGTCTAAATATATAACAAAGCACTTAATGTATAGTCTCTCGAGAAACAAGTTAGTTTTGTTTTCCCTCGAGTCCTGATGTTTTCCTCAACTTCGTCTCGGGAAACAATGGATCTCTCGGGAAAACAAAACAAACTGTTTCCCTCGGGACTATACATTAAGTGTATATTAAATAACGTACATGACTTGCGTACAGTGTGGTTGTTTTATGACCCTATGTCTTGTGTCATCTGTTGCCAGCGCCTGCAATCCTTCAGGTCAGCACCAGATACGATACAATACAGAAGCTTCTAGAGGCTTTGGTAGATTGTGCCCGAAAACAAAAGCATATCATGCTTTTAGCAATCGGCTCATATATTTAAAAATTATGCCAAAATTATGCTACTTTCTGAAAATTATTCTCTCTGTCACATAAATTATTGAGACATGTAAACTGTAATGCAAGAACCGTTACGAAATGCCTTGATTTGTCGCAGGATCAATTAATTACAGCCAAACTGTAAAACCAGAAAAAATAAATGTGCAAGGCTGAATACTGCGAGATATTAAACATGTCAGTGAAAAGA
>JAOBRD020587000.1:0-15954 GCA_027575215.2 Hydrozoanthus sils
GTGCTTATCGGGGTGAAATTTGTGTTATCAGGGGGAAATAATTACATCAGAGTGAAGTTTGTGTTCATCAGGGGGAAGTATTTTCATCAGGGTGAAGTTTGTGTTCATCAGGGGAAAATATTTTCATCAGGGTGAAATTTGTGTTTATCAGGGGGAAATAATTAAGCAGAAAAATGTGTAAATCGTATTAAAGACAGAAAAATAATTTTGAAACAAACGGCGCGCCATATTTGTCAGCCTAAAATTTGAACAACGTAGCAGTACCAGACACATATGAATTCTATACCAGAGAACGTTTTGATAGACTTTAAAAAATTTGCATTTTACCTTCTATCCTTATTAGTAGCTTACGTTATTTGCTTTAAAGCTGAACTGAATCCCCAGGGGGGACAATCAAGTATATCATACTCATAACAAGCCCCTAACGAATAATTTGTAGGTTCGATTACGTTATGATTTAAGACAATCAACAATCAATTATTGGAAAGTACTTAATCGTATAGACCCCATAAATAAATGGTGGCGATTTAATATTCGATTCTTTTGTCTCCATTCATTTTAGCCTAACTTGCCTCGTTCTTGAGCTAAACTTTCAAAAGAATATGTTACCCAAAACGAGTCTAGTTGGGACAATTTAAATGGAGAGCTGATAATCGTGATAAAATAGTGGCGCAAGCAAAATTTTATATTAAGTTAATTTTTTTTTGTTTAGCTACCTGGGTTGGAGGCGGTATCATTAATGGTACAGCAGAAATGGTGTACAGTTCAGGTATTCTTTGGAGTCAGACCGCCTGGGCATATGCACTTGGGCTTTCTGCTGGTAAGTATATTAGTTCAACTGATCTCTATATAACCTACCATTTAAATGTCCAACATTGCAGTTACAATGCCAACCCTTACTACAGACCTTCTTTAAGCTTTCTAATTTGTTTATTTCTTGATTAGTTTTTCATACGAACACATCACAGTGAATTAAACTAAAGTAATAATGCATTATAAGGTAACGAGAAACCATGGGGCTTATGGACTTTAGACTTTCTCAATAAGTGAAATAATAACACACTAACAATACTACAAGAGTATAAATAATGTATGGTAGACAGTAGTAGAGAAAAAAAGAAATATATGAATACCATATCTAGGAGAGAATGAATTTTTCAGATTCTAATTGAATAAAGCATTAATATATCTACGTCCACGCATGCTCGACAAGTTTTCGGCCGAGGGGCCTGGGCTGGTATAGACTGACAGGCACGAAGCAACATTAGAGAAGGGTTTTTTTAACCTCAGTGAATCTCGCGCGCTGATTGGTTGGAGCGCAAGAACCGTGCTCTGTAAGAGAGTACACACAAAAATAAATCACAGGAATCAAAACTGAATCCGCTGCAATATTTATTGCTTGCAAATACACAGTTTTTTTTATCGTATGAAACATGTTAGCTAGTGACAAAATACAAAATTACAATTGAAATCTGTTAATAAATAAAAATGATCCTATTAAGGTATTAAACTGGCAAATCAAAAGCCGAAAAAGATGCGGTTAATTGCTGCAGTCGACAAGTCAAGTGCCAGCTCAGCGAAACCTGACAAAAATTACGAATTACTCGACGAAATGGTTTCTTTTGTTGAAAGTGATAAAAACTCTCCCAATTATCACGTTCTAACATTATCGAGACACATCAAAAGCGAGGAATGTTTGAAGAGTCGGAAAACAGCTTTCGTACGCAAAATTCGAAAAGCAATGCAATTCAAGCTACTGCTAGGTACCGAACTAAATCTTAAATTTGTTTAAGTTCCCATAACCTTTCGTTTTTTGTTTTCTTATCTAAAAGTACTTATCTTAAAATGAACATTTCAGAAAAAAATTTTGATTTGAAAAAAATGCGAATTTTTTACGAAACTTTTAACTCTACATTTCTTTGATCAACCCTTGTCGCTGATCATAGGGATGACAGGCTCACTGTGACGTAGATTAAGGAATCTGCATCACCGTTGCTTCAAAATAAAGCTAATTCTGTCAGAGGAGGAAAGTTTTAAAGGAACAGATAGCAAAAATCAAGCTGCAATAAATCTTTCTGGCACTTTTACACCCCACTGTTGTTGCTGTACGAGGAGCAGTGTTCCTTAATCTACGTCATATTGACGTCACGTCTTTAACCTACGTTACCTTGATTCGGCATTTGGTGTACCAAAATGGCAGCGATTTTCGTTGTTTTTAAAGATTGATAAACTATTCGCATTTTGTTCAAATCAAAATTTTTTCGCGAAATACTCTTTTTAAGATACATACTTTTAGATAAGAAAACAGAAAACGAAAGGTTCATGGGCACTGGCTTTAAGCTTATACATTCATCCGGCTTCTTTCAACTTTTTGTATGAAGAGTGGACAAAAGAACGAGGAATTAAATAGAGTCTCTCAGAAATTTATGACAAAAGAACTGTTAAAACACATCTATTACCAATTTTAGTGGGCCGAGTGTGCACAGGCTTGATTTCGATGGTTCTTTGAACAGATCCAGGGCACTAAAGTTACAGATAGCGTAAAGTTCGACGGCATGTCCTCGGAATGTAGAATAATAATTCTCATCAACAGAATAATAGTTTACACCGACAGAGTAATAGTTCATACCAACAGAGTAATAGTTCACACCAACAGAACAATAGTGTACACCAATAAAATAATAACTCTCACCAACAGAATAATAGTTCACACCAACAGAATAATAATTCATACCAATAGAATAATAGTTCTCACAAACAGAATAATAGTTCACACCAATAGAATAGTAGTTCTCACCAACAGAATAATAGTTCACACCAATAGAATATTAGTTCTTACCAACAGAATAATAGTCCTCACCAATAGAATAATAGTTCTCACCAACAGAGTAATAGTTCTCACCAACAGAATAATAGTTCACACCAATAGAATAGTAGTCCTCACTAATAGAATAATAGTTCACACCAATAGAATAATAGTTCTTACCAACAAAATAATAGTCCTCACCAATAGAATAATAGTTCTCACCAACAGAATAATAGTTCACACCAATAGCGAAAAAGAAATCAATTAAGAATGCGGCTCCACATATAAAGGAAATGACAGGTTTGAAAAGATGCATTTTGTGTCAAAGACTCAATATAGTAAGTGCACAAAGGTTTATGTGCATATGTTTTGAAAGCAGCTTTGGAGTTGTATCAATTTTACGAGTGCACGCTCGCGGCCAGTCAGAAAAATATTGTTATCCTAACCATTCTTTCTCCTGGGAAGTTGTGACTTTTGCTTATTCCTGGACTATCCGTCGCATTTTAGAAGCCTTAATCATCGCCAAAACTCGCCCTAATTTGAATAAAGAAGTCCAAGCATTCTCTTTGTCTCTATTCCCCTCGGGGATAACTTAATAACTGCTAATTATATATAAACTACATGTCCTCTTTGCCGCAGTTCAGTTATTTACCTGAAAATGACTTTATGAGTCGAAGACGTTTGTTTTAAACTACCTTTTAACTTTGAATTATCATTTTAATATTTTAACCTTATTGGCGATTTTATGCATCCTAAATTGTTTGAGTCGTTCCAAGAGTGCGCCTTGGATATCAGATGGTAAATAGCCAAAGAGACGCGTAGCACCGAGTTGCATGGCTGTAAATCATCTCATATCCAACAAGCGCGAATGGAATTCATCGGTACATGAGCTGATAACCGAGGTTGAGTGAACCAGTCAGAACGCTAAAAATTCGATACTTGAGGTCGAAAATTTAATAAAAGCTGCAAGATCATCACAAGACTCGCAGCACTCCCATTAATCCATGATTACTGCTAGTATTCAGAAATATCTTGTCTTATCAGATAAACCTCTTTTCTTTGTTGCAGCTGGTATACTTTTTGCTAAGAAGATGCGTGAAAAGGAGTACGTCACTTTGTTGGACCCATTTACACAAAAATACGGTAGTCGTATGGGGGCGCTGCTGTTTCTTCCAGCTCTTTGTGGAGAACTCTTCTATGTAGGGACGATATTTAATGCTCTGGGAACAACAACGAGTGTGATTCTGGGTCTTAACAGAATTGCCGGGGTTATCTTATCTGCGGCGGTCGTGTTGGTTTACACGATGTTCGGAGGACTTCGTGCTGTTGTTTACACTGATATCGCACAGTTGGCTGCAATTGCTTTGGGCTTGGTACGTTCCTTCAGAATAAGAAAATGTCTTAAACTCTAAAATAGATAGTCACGGTAAGCACCAGTGCACTTGAACTTCGGGAATGAAACTGTCAGTGAAGTGTTAGATACTTGTACTGTTTTAGCTGAGGTGGATAAAGGCAGAAAATCTACTCAGAACGACGACGGCGCTAGGTAGATATTCATTAAACCATAATCCACCGAAATTGAAGTCGAAAACTGTTTTAGTATATACCAGTGAGGTAACTGATCTTTAGAACTTTGATGTCAAGTGAGATCAAGTGTTTTACATTGGATAATCTTTTATCAAACAATACCAATTTCTCACATTTAGGTTCCTAACTCCTGTCTTGCAAAATACCTCGGTTCATTGCTGATCGACTCCATTTTCAGGTTTTGTGCACACCTTTCGCGGCAAGTCACCCTGCAGTCGCACCCGTTAGCAGCACGTCCTCTCAGTGGCTGGGCAAATGGTCCTCGACCTACACGGCCAGATGGATCGATGATACTCTTCTTTTGGTGAGAACTTTTAAATTAACACTGTGAATAGCTAAACAGACAGACAGACGGACAGACACAGACAGACGGACACACAGACAGACAGACAGAAAAGCAGACAGGCAGGCGAGCAGACGGACAGACAGACGATAGAAAGACAGGTGGATAGACAGACAGGCGGACAGACGGACAGAAAGACAGAGAGACAGACGGACAGAAAGACAGACAGACAGACGAACGGACTTATAGCTGAATGAATGGGTGGACGAATAGATGGATAGATAGATGAGAGATAGATCGATGGATGGATTGCTTGATTGATGTGCAAATGGGGGATGGTTGAGTTATTGGGTGGTGGATGGATGGGTTGACGTTGATGCTGTTTATCTTTGAAGGACCATTCGTTTGAATGGCACTGCATAATCATTAATGGCATTATGCCTACAGATCTTTGGTGGTATTCCATGGCAAGAATTGTTTCAAAGAATTTTGGCAGCCAAGACTCCTCGTACTGGTCAGCTGATGTGCTTCTCAGGAACTCTGGGAACCATTTTATTCGCTCTTCCTTCGGCATTCATTGGGGCAGTAGGACTCTCTACAGGTAAAATCATTCGGTGCTTTGTAAATATGTAAGGAACAAACTGACTTCAATATTCAAAATGCTGTTTGCAATTTTAGGCGCATTGCAGCTGATATTTTTCTTACAAAATAGCTTTTTCAAATCCAATCACTTTCGATACATGAAACATAGGTAATCTATTTCGTATCGTCGATCAAGTCAGTAATGACAGATTTATCATTGATGATAACCGAATCTATCGTACCTTCAACCAACGGGTCACGATAACAGCAGACTAGTAACAAACTTCGAGAACGCAACCCGAGCCGATCTTGCCACTGGCAGTTCTTCTTACATTTTTAACGAATGCTGTTTTATTATCACTGGTCATGCCAAAGTACTTTTCCATTTAAAATTACAGTAGAGAGGCTTTGCTAATATGAAAGGAATTGCCTCTTAATTCTTACTCAGCATGGCCGAGCAGTTAGTGCTTGTTCCTCTCACCTCTGTGGACCCGAGATCGAATCCATGGTTCTGCAAAAAAGGAGACTAGCCTGCTAGATATCATTATATCATTATTATTGAATATTATAAAATAAGAGATATAACGCGCGTTCTAATTAGCTGTGGTGATGCACCCTAATGGCTTATGGGGATGGCTTATTTTATAAAAGAAATATAAAACTCGCTTGCTTGCTCTGTTCATTGATAGAAACACTTTAGTTCACTCTAGAAGTGCGAGAAAACTTGCCTGCGGTTCGTTTTTCTAAGCGCTTCTTTCGTGAACTAACGCATGTTTCTATCACTGAACAGAGCGGGTGCACTCATTTTGTGAAGTGAAGCCAGCCACTGGAAACTGTTTCGTAGGTCGTGCGTTCGAATCCCATTGAAGTCAGGGATTCTTTCTCTTTCCTTTGCTTGCGTTTATGGGATGCTTTGTTGATGATCAGAAAAACTTGGATTATTCCCAGTCTCCAGTGGCAAGGTCTCGCTCGAATCTATAGGTTGCATTTGCACGTATGCCACACAAGGACACGCTATTTGGTTATTAAATAATGTTCTTAAAAGAATGATGCTAAACATTTTGGATCAAAAATAGTCAGTTTTCAATCCTAAATTATGAGCTCATCGTCGTAATAAAGGTTCCTTGTTTAAATGATAAGAAGTAAGTTTATCATATATGTATATATATGACTTCTCAAATTTTCTAGCTTTAACCAAAACACTATCTAGATTATATAAATATGAGTGTTTTGCTGTAAAATATTTCATGCGAAACAACATCCAGCATACGAGTGACATATTTTCCACATCCCCACCATTGAAGATATCGCCTACGTCATTTCTTTGTTTTTCGCTCATTTCAGCGCAAACACTCATATCTAAATAAGAAGTAAATTGCACGTTGACGCGAACACATGAAGTTTATCTCCTCGTGGAAAAAAAGTGCATCCGTTCGCTACGCGAAACTCGTGAATTTTTCTTTTCCACTCGAAGATAAATTTCATATGTTCACGCCAAATGTAATATCCTCTATATACAAGTAAGGAGGGCACTGTTTGGACATGAAGTAACCTTTCGTAACGAACTCAGGAACTCTCTGAAGATGACTTCCGCAGAGGTTGTCACTAACCAGTCACTAACCTCGACAACACGGTCCTTCCGTCGGGACTACACTTACCCGGGCGATCTCACCATACCTTCTACTGAACTGTTAAAGATTTTCTTAACCAATTCTTCCAGATTGGAAACAAACTGCGCTGTTTACACTGCCTCCAAACGCGACAAACTACACCACCTCCAACCCGGATCCAAGCCTGATTCTACCCCTTGTGATGCTCTACCTTACCCCCACCTGGGTAGGGGTTATTGGGCTTGGGACGGTAGCAGCAGCTGTCATGTCCTCTGCTGATTCAAGCCTCTTGGCTAGTAGCATCTTGTTTACTCAGAACATTTACCGGCCGCTCTTCAGACGCAAGGTAGGCTCATCTCATTTTAACATTTTCTACGTCGTTTTACAAAGATTTTACAGCTGAATTCGTAACTTGTATTTATCAGTGATTTGGTAAGTAAAAGGTTAAAGATTTTATTGGCTCCTTAAAAATAAAATAAGCGAAATATATTCTAACAAGTTGGTTATCACGCAACACCTTATTACTCTTTCAGGCTTCCTCGAAAGAAGTCACGTGGGTCATGCGCATTTCCATAGTTGCTTTTGGTATCTTTTCTGGTACCCTTGCCCTCACGTACGACTCCATCTACGCCATGTTCTACATGTGCGGAGATATGGTTTACGTCATGCTGTTCCCGCAGTTGCTTTGTGTTCTGTACGTACGTCACAGTAACGTATATGGCGCCTTCTCGGGCTACATCATAGGCTTGTTGCTGAGATTGTTAGGAGGAGAAAAGTATTTAGATTTCCCGCCATCCCTCAAGTACCCTTATTACAGCGATACTGACGGTCAGTTGTTCCCTTTCAAAACGTTCAGTATGATTTGCTCCCTCGTCACCATAGTCATTGTTTCCAACGCTACCAAGTATCTCTTCCAAAAGGAACTGCTGCCGCCCCCCTGGGATTTCCTTTCTGTTTATAAAAAATCTGATGGTATGGAAACAGACCACGAGACTGAAATGAAAGAAGACTTCGTGGAAACAGGGAAAAACAATCGCAATAGTTCGACATAAGGTTCAGAGGAAGTAGTTTGGCAAAAATGTAAACCAATTGTTGTAAGCATAACTATTTATGTCTAACTTTTTAAAGCTGTCCATTCGAAAATTTATTTATGTATTGTTTCAGTTGAATTTTCTTTACAAATATGCTAAAGCTAAAGCTAAATCCTTTCTCAAGCCTAAAGTCTATTAGGCCGGCGCTTATCTCCGATTTCTGTAGTGCTTAGCGGATGAGAGTCTTTGGCTCGGCCTGGATAATCTATCGCAAGTATAAATAGGCGAAATGTCCTATCTAAAAAAACAGAAGTTTGTCTAAGCCAATAAAACACCAGAAAAAACAAAACTAGTCAATCTGCGTCGTTGTCGCGCGAGGCAAGTTGTAGTTTGCAGAGTATTGCGGGGCTTTCTGACTTTTCTCTCTGCTTCAATAATATTGTTTTTTTTATGGCAAGAGAAGATGGACTACAGAGGTAACATACAAACATGCATAAATTTTCTTTACGTGTCAAGTCTTTTAGCAGTTTCAAAGAAACAATTGCTTCAGCAAGAATATTTGAAAGACCCCAAAAACTTGGTAAGACGAAACGCGAGTCCTTGAAGACATTAATAAATAATAGAACTACATGCTTGTCCAATTTAGAAATGATTGGATTCAAAGAATTTCTCTGACCTGCTGCCTTGTCCAATTTTTCGAATTTTGCTCGGCTAAGTGTGGTTCTGTTGAATGGTTCGAGAGATATATTTTCGATAATCGACCTTTTTTGGTATTTGGTTTCAAAAACTCGAAGAACTCTCTTGGTTTAAAAGCTGACAAGATGCGATTTCTAATCAAAGCGATCACGTAAAAGAATGAAACTTTATCATGGTACTAAAATGGCCGATAGAAAATTCAGATGCTACGTTGCTATTTCGTTAGAAAATCTTGACGTTTCTTTGGCTGCAGTTGAATCTTTTATTTAATTGTTTTTGCCCCTTTTATATTTGTATTAGTACAATCGTACCCTTTTCTTCTGGTTTTACAATTTACATAATTACACATTTTTGTTATTTACATATTACATATTTACACGTTTTAATTTTTTTTTTTACATAATAAATGTTTTTTATTTTAACGAAAACTAAAAGAAAAAAAGAAGCAATTTTGTAGCGCAATACTGAAACAATCTTGAGAGAAAATAAAGCTCTAATACGAATTAATCATGTTATGTTTGAGTTTTTTTTAAACTATACTAAGGTATAGTGTTTAAAATTTTTTCACCAAGGGAATTCTATATTTTTGCTCCTTGGAAACGGATCTTAAATATCCCAAAGTTAGTTCTAGTTTTAGGTAAAGAAAAAGATGCTTCTGTAGCAAGTCTCGTGCTATAGGAATGAGTTTGACGTACAGAAGTAAAGATATCGTGTAAGCTGAGAGGCAATTTGTTAGAGTGAAACTCATACATAAATAATGCTGTTTAAAATTTGATCAGATCTGCGAGCTTTATAATTTGAAGATAATTAAAAAGAGGACCTGAGTGTTCATCAAAACTGGAAAAGGTGCTAACGCGCGAATCGCCTTTTTTTAGAACAACCAATGACTTTTCACAGAATCCCTACGCTTTTTCTAATTTTTTTTGCTAGATGGTGTATATCAACTTTCCAATTTAGATGGCAATCAATTAAGACGCCAAGATATTTTACAAAATTAAACTATTTTTGTCTTTATCTAGTATGTGTAGCCTTATGCTTCAGGTTGATCTCCTTTGGTAAGGGCTGAATATTACAAAATTAGATTTTTCAATGATGAGAGAAAGTTTGTTAGCGAATAACCATGTGTATATATATTGGTTAGCTCGTTGTTTACATTATTCTCCATATATTTTAAATCATGGTGTTTGTAGAACAAATTGGAGTCATCTCCAAAGTGGTGAAAATTAGATATATCGGAGTAATCATGGAAATCGTTGATATAGATAAGAAATAAAAGAGGACCTATGACAGATCCTTGCGGTACTCCACAAGTTATATTGTGTGCTTTCTGTTGGTTAAACAAGATGTAAACCAGTCTTTGGCTGTTCCGTGTATACCATAGCTTTCTAATTTCTTTATGAGAATGTCATGATGCACAGTATCAAAAGCGTTACTAAAGTTCAGGAAGATTCCGTACGAGTATAAGATTTCTCTTCAATTGCTTGTTGGATTTTTTCGATTATCGAGATTATTGCATGATCTGTTGAATGACTGGAGCGGAAACCAAACTGTTTATTGAAGAGTAAATCATTCTTCTCGGGAAAGTTTAGAACCCTTTTATACATGATTTTCTCTAATAGTTTATGAAAGAGAGATAAAAGGGAGATTGGGCAATAGTTGTTTAGAGTATCGTGGTTACCTTTCTTAAAGACAGGGATTGCTCTAGCTATTTTTAGATTATCAGGTACAATGCCAGTTTTGAAGGAAACATTAAAAAGTGTTTCTAAAGGTTTACATAAAACCTTTTTTAGGACTTGGAGTACTCTTATAGGTATACTATACGGCCCGACACATTTAGAGGGTTTAGTAAAGAAATTTCATCCTCAATCTCAACTTCTGTGGTGAGGAAGATAGAAAACTATTAGGCACCTGCCTAGCAATGTAGTCTAGAGGAGATTTATTCACATTTGGTATGTTACTGGCCAGCTGATTACCAATACACATTTGGTATGTTGCTGGCCAGCTGATTACCAATACCAGCGAAATACGTGGTTGAATGTTTCAGATATGGATCTGGCGTCAGTCAATTCACGGCCATTGAGATTAAATCTGATTTCTTTAAATTCATTATCTGTTTGTCTCCCTTCCATATCAGTTTTGAATCGTTAGAATGTTCTACAAAACAGTTGTTATAATATCTCCTTTTGCTCATGAAACAATCTTATCAAATGATTGATTGTATTTCTATAGATTTTGAATTTGCGGAACAATTCCTGATATTTAGTTTTTAGGAACTTGCTGTAGAGTCTGTTTTTGACAGAATTGATTTTCTTATAGCGGGGGTTACCCATGGCTTGGATTGTATTTTCAGTTCTCTCTTTGACAATTGTTTGATTGGAATGTATTTGTTCGTAGAATACATTAAACATTGCTTAAGGGTCAGCCGCTAGACCTTTGCAGCTCAGCTTCATTGAGCCTGGAGAAGTCTCGTTTATAGATTTTAATTTTAGAAGTTAATGAGGAGAATTTGTTGATTATGAGAAAGTTAGCTAGGTGGTCTATAGTATCATACACGATATTGCCACCGACTGTAAAATGTTCCAGTGAATTGAAGAAAATATTGTCTATTAGGGTAGCAGTGTGGTTAGTAATGCGGGTTGGCTGTAGGATATGGAGGTACCAAGGTTATCCATGAATTCGTTTGTGTCATAGCGATATTTTGAGAAGTCCAGATTAAAATCACCTAAAATTATACACTGCTTGTTTGCCTGTTGATCAAATCTAAGGTACACTTAAAAATTCTTGAAAAGTTTCGACTTTTCGGTTAGGGTGTCTATAGATCACCCCACACATGTTCTGTTTGCCTTCACCTTCTATTTCTATCCACAGTGATTCAAGCTCATCTTTTACTATCGAAATGTCCTCCCTGACAAGAAAGTCGAGGCAATCTCGAAAAAAAATACCAATTTCACCACAATTTGTGTTACTAGGTTGTGATACAATTTTGTAGCCTCGTAAATCACAATTTATTATTTTATCTCGGTTTACTTGAAATTTAGTTTAAAATGAAACTCTTTAAGCATCTGTGTAAGGCTATCAAGGTTGGCCGCCAAACTTAGCACATTAAAATTAAGATTAAGCACCGAAAAACTATAGTGTAAAGTAATTGAAATAGAGTTTATTTAATTTCATTTAAAACCATTAACTTGGTTCTTTGTAGCTAGGGATAACTGGTTAATCTTCCTTCTGTTAAGGAATAAACGAATAGAGCTGTTATTGCAATACTGAATAGTTTTAAAAGGTCAGAAACAAGGCTGCGACACGTATATCAACTGCCACAAACTTACAATACAATAAAAATAGCTTTGATAACTAGTTCAAAACCAAGGTTTGTTTTAGAAATGTATCACAAGTATATCTATGAATCCTCTTGAACGATCTAGAACATTCCTTGTCGAGAATTGCTGGCTTTTAGATCTTAACACTTATTGTAATATGATAAGGGCTGTTTTCCAGTAGGATTTTATGATATCTTTTAGACAATTAAGGGTATAAAACCGCATGTTCGCAGCTATATACTGAATCGAGGGCTCACCATCCAGCCAGCACCCAGTTGGAACCTTGGACGAAGACGCATTGTCTTAGAATATTATTATATTGATATAACATCACCGTTGGGTTTCAGGCGTTAGTTTTGGCTCACTTTGTTAAGTTCTTATTAACGGGTTTTATTATAAATCATTTTTACATCTCGTAGCGAATGATGCTGTTATAAAAGCCTAAGTCATCTCATGAACGCGACTAATTTTGGAAAATTGTCTGAAATATAAATTTTGCAACACTTGGAAGTGAATCACTTATATTGTCTGATCATCAGAAAAACATTTTACGTACAAAAGCCAGATCATCTATACCTAATGCGAGGTACTGAATCAGTTACTATTTACAATATGTCGCAAGTGTTTCCACTATAAAGTTCCGCCAAAGGTTTATATAATTTCGTATTGGTTTTAGTCCCTATACTTCCCAACAAGCCTTTTCTCTGATTAACGCCCATCCTCTCCCCCCGTCTCGGACCCAGTACTAGCTTACAAAAAACACGCGCTTTCTGAACCGAAAATTTACAAGGTGAATGAAAATTGGAAAAATTTTCTGTAAGTCGTTTTTCGTCGTCTTAAGAACTACAAAATTGAGCTTTCACGAACAAATTTTTAATACGAAGGCGTACAGGTGATCTCTACGGTATGTTTCAACGTGCAACAACTGAATTTGTCGTCGCTTAAGGTCGCTAATATCCTGATACGTGCATCCGACCTATCAGAGCATTTATGTCACCAAATATTTCAGTTTATCGATCAATCTTGTTCCCAGAGCCCACGTTCGTTATGACCAGCTCTGTTTCTTGGCGCTGGCCATAAGGAACGTGGGATTTGGGAACGAGATTGTTTCGCGATGAGCGCTGTTAGCCTCAACATCACGAGCTATCTTGGCAACTGGAAAGTTCAATTTAGGAGGCAGCGTGGTTCAGTGGTTAGGGTGCCGGACTTGTGTGCGGTTGTCCCGGGTTCAAACCCCACTCTGACCACTGACCGGATTCGGCTGCGGTGATCCCACAGTCAAATTCACCTGCTTTTAGATAGACAACTGGTCTGCCTCCAACCAGTTGGGATTCTTAACTGTAGTCGTGTTGGATCTCCAATTAGCTATCTTAAACTAAATATACCTTGACACGTAAATAAAGTTTTTTTTTTGTTTTTGTTTTTAGTTAAAGTCTTAACATTGCTCCATCAAAACTTGAGCATGCGTGGCTCATCAGTAACGCTAAAGCGGATGAAAATGTTTGAGTGGAACACGCTAGCTCAGAAACCGCTCGGCCACTGAGCATGCCCCAAGAGTGTTTGTTTATCAATAGTCTCTCGGTGAGTGAGGCTAGCCTCGACACCACGTGCTATCTTGGGAACTGGAAACTTCAAGTCCAAACTGCCAATAAGTTCAACATTTACTTTATATTTTCTCATAGAGAAGCAAAACGGAAGGCTAGTTTAGTCTTTCTTTGGAATTCATTGGCCCATTCAAACTTCAAAGTGCTTTCGAAACTGGTTTGAAGGGGGAATGGCCACGGCTAAGTAGTTTGCTTTGATTGCTGGAAGAAAATCATCTTTCTCCAACAAAGACAACAAAGCGACTTCGGTTGCCAACCAGTTGCGGAATAAAATGAAAATCTTCTTCATCAACCAGCACAACATTTATTTCCGGTAAATCTGAAGCGTCGTAAATAGAGTCTGGCCATGACATTGATACGTAATTTGTCAACAGGGAAAGTCCTTCAGAAATATCCAACACCACTGAGAGACCTTTCAAACTGTGGATAAACGTATTGAATGGGTTGCTTTTTATGCAATAAGGCACACACTCTGAGCCAATATCTACCAGTTTTCCAGGCATGGATATTACTTCATTAATAGCTGGTGTAATCAGGATTTTAACCTCGGCTATTGCCTTATCTTTTAGCAGGTGAACCTTGTTGCAAACATCCTGAAACAAAAAAAAAATGTAAGAGGTTAAGAACTAAAATTGACGGCAATTCGTCTTCTTTTCGGGGCTTCCTGTTTTCTGTTACCTCAAACTGTTTACAAAATACAGGTAAACTTTGCAGACATTTATGTTGTTCAAGTGCAAGAGTAGTTTGCAAATGTGAAAAGGCCAAATTGGAAACTGAAAAATGTGGAAAGGTCTTTTCTCCAAATTTCTTAATAAAGACTGAAAAACCACAACATCTTCAAGAGACTCACTGAAAGTAAGAGAGTACAGACTGCCCAGTTAGACTGGTTCTTTGACAAACACTGATTGATCGTTCGGAGAAACAGAAAAAGGAAAATACCTTGGGTTTGTTAGCCACCAGCAGTGAGTTCTCAAAACCTGCTGAAACAGGGTAAGATTTTTCAAATAACTAGTAATTGTGTTCCTCTGGCGTTTTAATCAGCACTTTTCAAAAACATATAAAGATTAACTGTAGACGAAATGTATTTTCGATACAGGACGCCTAGTTTTTTTTGTTTTGCTTCACGTTGGGGGGGGGGGTTATTCAGTGTTTTTGTTAAGGGCGGTACACCGGTATATTGTACCGTGTTTCCCTGGTGGCTGTACTGCTTTTCCCTAATGATGAAATTTTTCCTAAGATAAGATAACATGCAAAGCTCGCTTGATTTATTTATGGAGAATTGAATCTGGTTTAGATTTTATATGATCAACAACATCCCCTTTTCATCAAGGGTAAAGAAACAACTTTGAATCAAACGATTTTGAATGATTTGAATTAAAGAGTCCGAATAAAGCCCACTTTTTCCTTCGTGGAACACACCAATTTATCCATTCATTCCCGTGTTAAACAGTATATGAAAACATTTTCTCAGTGACGTTCAAACAACTGCAGTGGCAGTGTGACGATTCATGTTAGGCATTAAAATGAAATAAAATAATTGAAGATGAAGCCTAAAGGTGAACTGGATATAATTGTAGTCTCACAAATGCTGCAAACAACATAAAAACTTGTAGAGGTTATTTAAATCTGACAGATATCAAATCAAATAAATTTTCTATCATATGCTTAACGAAGGATTTCAGCTAATGAATTCAAGATTTGAAGCTCTAGATGGGGGGATTATTAGAGAAAGGGGGCTTAATAGAGCGTTTAAGGTAATTCGTTTGAGAGAAGATGTTCGTCAATTAATCTATAGTTTTCAAGGTTGGCGATAGGAGTTGCACAGAGAGGACCTGCTACAGGAGTAAACCTGTCGAACAGTCTCACTAATCTGTGATTACTTCAAGTAGCAAAATAATAGGCAAGTATATATCCACAAATCTCTTCCCTAAGGAAGTAAAATGTATATACTTTTATATTAATGTAAATTGCGCCACGACCGGCTGCACTGTTTTTTACTCCGAGCGTTTTTTCACTTTTAATACAAAAAGAAACTGAATTTTTATATGTTAACGATTATAACTTATTAACGATCCACCTTAGTTTCCAAGTATGCTAGTTTATTCAAGAACGTTTCTGTTGTCATTGCGAAATTCTGCCAAGTTTCTGGACAAGATCTCAACGGCCAGTCACGGATCGTTTCACCGGCCCGTGCTAAAATACCTATGGGAAAAACTTGCCGCGTATAACCTCCTAGCCCCGAGAAGAGGAAAAAGAGGTGGACAACAACGAAGGAGAAGCTACAATCAAGCCATTACCAAGGCCACACAGCTGTATTGTTAGTGCCGGTGTCTACTTCCCTCCTGGAAAAAGCGCTGCAAAAAAAAGGAAATGACTGATTGCTGGCCAGTGACTTTAACCATTTGGACCTAGGTGGCCTATGCAAGAGGTTTAGCCTG
>JAOBRD020587104.1:0-18907 GCA_027575215.2 Hydrozoanthus sils
TGTTTCAGAGGCAAGCATTTCCAAACAAAGAGCTCCATCTCAAAAAATATCAAACGCAGTGACACCAACTACAAGCCAAATCAATTAGCACCTAATGGCCGCCAAAACGGTACCAGGCTTTTGCGGATTAATGCTTCATTATTTTTTAGTCACAGTTCAAAGTTTACATGCCTTCAGGAAAAAGCAAATAACTTCAAATCCAGGCAAAACATCGCAAAACTATCTTGCTAACTTTGTGCAAAATTTCAGCAAGCTGCAAACAATATTTTTTGACTTGGAGCCTTTTAAAGTAGCACGATTTTGCATTTTTTGAACTACGAAAAAAAAGTGAGAAAAAGATTTTGCTTTTTGACTTTGTCCATGTAAACAAGACTAATTGGATATCTAAAGCAATTAGAAAGTTGTCCAATTGTAGTGAGCGGCAGAAACATGAAACCCTATCAAATTTTATCACATTGTAAACTTACTGCAAATCCAAAAAGCCAGAACTATTTTAGGCTATCTGCATTGTTTTCCCCACTGGGGCAAACATACATTCCACAATGAGCTCTCAAAAATCTTCCAAGTCGTGAAGGAGAAGAAAGAAAAAGGAGGAAGAAGAACAAATGGATGTTGAAGTATTAAAAGGTCACCATGTTAACGCGATGGCTACTTGCAGGTGAGTGAAAATGATCTGAAAATATCAGCAACCGCCAAGCTTTCACCTATTAAAATTTAAACAGAGTTGTGCTTTGTGTTTTTCACAAAATGTAGTTGCTAAATATCACTGTAATTGCTATATTCACTATAATCGTTATATTTTGCTTCTACTAGATACAATGGGGGCAGTTTCATTTAAACATTGAAGACGAGTACAGCCAACGAAGCTAAAAGATTCAAGCCACTGGAAAGAATCTTTTCAAATGATTACCCAGACCACGGGTTATTATTTTGTTGTTAGGTTGACATTCAAAAATCTTAACTCCAATGAAGCATCAAGACAAATGCTTATAGATATCAGAACTTTGACCACAAAACTTTACATGTGAACTCTCCGAATCTCCAATGATAATGATACATTAGCTTCTTTGGCAACAGGTAATGTTTTGTTTTATGACGTGTCACGTGTCACACTTCAATCCGTGGCAAATGTGTGAAAGGAAATTGTCATCACCATATCAGCAGGCTTCAAGTACTCTGGAAACGAAAGTAAATATTGGAATTTCGAGGCAAAATTTATTATTCCCCATAACTCGAAAACCAAAGATCATTTTTCGAACGTGTTTTCACAGTTACTTAGATAAATCTCTAAAGAAAACGTTTGGTCAATATAAAAAAATTCAAAGTTTTGGTGTAATAAAACCATTCTGATACTTAAGCAAAACCCTTAAACTCCAGTTTGAGGCCCATTTAGAATACTTTAACTTGTGTTAGTATAATACCAAACAATACGATCCTTATAAATCTCTAAACTTTTTGAATTTCTTGATTATTTTGGAATTTTGAGACAGAGGTTCAGTGTCACTAACACTGCAAAAAGATGTTAATTTTTTCTTCAGTGGCTAAATAGTTGATGTTTTGAAGATGTGTTTCAGTGGTATGTGCATTCTTTATATTAGAGCCTTTAAATGCATACTTTTTGTATTTTATAAAATGATTGTTTAAAAATGTTGGAAAATTGAATATTGTGGCTAAAAAGGTTAGAAACTGTGATTGAAACGAAAATCTAAATATAAAGAGGAAGGTGGCACAGTTGAAGAAAGAAGAGACAAAGTTGAGAAGAAATCTGAGCAGAAGCTGAAGGAAGTGGAAAGGGATAGACTAAGTGTTCTTTAACAGACAGGATGTAGTGATAAACCAAGAAACTAGGCAAGTGGCAGCCAGAACAGCATACCACAGGTTCAACAAACTATGTTCAAGTTGCACCCTGATCTCATGTGCTGGTGGCACTACAGCTTCTCTGAAAAGTAAAGACAAAACAAGTACCTAACAAACCAACACAAAAAATAACTGGAACTGACAATGTACCCATGCTTGGGAGAGCTTACAATCCCCCAAGTACTAGCAATCATGTTAACCTTGAGGGTGTCTTTTGGTCAGAAGCAACTTGGTTGTAATCAGCAGCATGCTTCTGAACAGCAACTCAAAGATGAGATAGGAGTAACATTTTTGGAGAGGGTAAACTAAAGCAAAGCATGCAAAGTTTGACTCGAAGGCAGCACCAGTAAGGCCCCCAGTGTCATCTTCAAATCCTTCCAAGGATGTTTGCAGGATAGGAAACTGCTTTTTTTTTATAAAGGACCAGCTTACCATTCATATCCAATCATGAGCACAAGACTTATCTTTACCTGAAATCGAGAACATAAGATCTCTGACTTATAGAGGAGGACCTTGGGATAGGACCATAGTTTTTCTTTGATTTCTTGGTACAAGGATGGCTGGCAAGTCATCGAGCATGCTTCCCCAACATAATCTGTTGATCAGAGATGGAGAGCTGTTCATTTTTAAAATGTTTCCACTGTTGATTCCATATCTTACAATTAGAATGGCCATTGTGATGGAAGCAGGAAAGTAGAGAGCACAAAACCAACATTGCTTACAGGGACCATGCCATTAGTGAAGGAGCTTTTTTTCAAGCTCTTGGTCACCATTTCTCCATGACATAACTCATTGATTGCCAGAATGAAGGTTTTGTTGTCAGTGAGGAAAAAAAAGGCTGTTGAATTAGATTATGAATTATTAACCTAGGAACTTGCGCTGCAGGGACTTTACAGTGCCAATGTCCACAGTTGCCCAGGCAGAACTCATTCAGGTTTGTATAGATCCTGGGGAACCTGGAAAGTCCTGTAAAATCTATAATTCAGTTTTCAGGCCTAGAAAACGTGGAAAGTTACTAAAAGGCCGGAAAATCAAGGAAATTACTAAAACGCTTGGAATGCCCTGGAAAAACAATAATTCAGTTGTCAGGTCTGGAAAAATGGTAAACCACTTAAAGGCCTTAAAAATCAATGAAAATTACTTAAAGGCCTTGAATGCCCTGGAAAATCCATAATTCAGTTGCCAGGCCTGGAAAACATGGAAACCTACTCAACTGGATAGTCCTGGTAAAACAAAAATTCTGTTTCCAGGCCTGGAGAACCTGGAAAATTACTTACAGGCCTGCAAAGTCCTGGACAAAATATTTTTTCTCATGTGCAGTGAAAATTATGTCTTGCTTTTCTTCATGTTTTTTTTTGTTTTTAGCACCAAAGAATAGATTGGTTGATTGATTGGCAAAGATTGCATTGCTGCAATCAAGGCAGTTTTATTTGGTTTGTTCAATGATTCTGAGATTTTTAGGTCCTTGAATTTTGTAAACGTGGTTCTGGAGAGTCCTTGAAAAATCCTGGAATTTTTTTAGGCCAAAAGTGTATGAACTCAGTCATTGTATCCAATGTTGTTAGGGTTAAAGGCATTGTCAAATTCCAATAAGAGCTGGTTGAGTTAACATCATTGGATAGCAGATAAGAAGGTGTTGAGGTCAAGGCTGACAGTGGAGAAGGGCTCTTTGGTCCTATCCTTGGTTAGAGGCTGGTAGGTACAAGAAGGGGCTGGGGTGGAAACAGGTAACTTGCTAGTCGGTAAGGCATGGCAAATGTATTTGTGGAGTTTATTGGACTTCAGCTCATTGGTGGTAGTAACAATAGAAACTTTGCTTACAACAACATCCAGGTCCTAGGATGGTGCTTGATAAAGGGCAGAGTCTAACTTGTGGCTCAGCAGCAACCATGCAGTCATCACGAAGGTCTTGGGACAGATCCAGCTTGAGATGATTGAGATATACTATTGCTGGGCAATAAGGAAGTGCATTGCTCTGAACTAGGTTTTGGATGAAAGGTTTTGCCACAGTCGTAATGTAAGGTGTCAGTGTTTGAATGTACTCGACACTTTGTTGGCAAATGGTGATGTCATTAGTAATGGTGCACCAGCAAGGATATTTACATCCAATTTGTCAACAACCACAGTATTAAAAATGAGTTGGTTATCACCATGTGTGAGTTTATCAACCACAGTCAGGAGAATCATCCTCAACTTCTTTATCAGAGCTAATGGTCAGGCAAAACCTTACATTAGACATGCTTGATCCTAAACTTGTGTCATGGTGGGGGGTTTGGTGGTCTTTTTCTGCCACATGACCCTTTTTGCCCTATAGAAAGTGAAACTGAGATCAAGAAAAATAGTATGATGACTTTGATGTCATAACTTAAATGTGTTGATCAACAGTTTCATATTATTGGTCAACAACCACTGTTTGTACCAAACTTTAACAAAACTCGTGCTAAAATGTAATAGCCAAATGATTTTCCTTGCAAAAAAATGAAGAGAGTAATTATCTATATTTTCGAATGCATATGTGTGGTCATTCTGGCTCACAAATGTTGCTGACCTCCAACTGCAGAAAATGTTAGCCTGCTGCTGCAGCTCTGAAACATCCAGACCAGTCTTTGGACATTGATACAGTGCTGCCACCATACCAATGAGTAACAAGTCTGCAAGTAAACTATCACTGAAGCACACAACAAACAAATATGCAGCCAGAACAGGCTGCCATGAAGTCAAATTGCAATGTTCATGGTGCACAATGTGCTTGAATGTGTGTGGGGCCTGTTGATCAATATCAAATGCAAGGAAAGTTTCTGGTGTAGTTTAAACTGCCTTGCTTCTTGGCTCTTGTTTATAGTTAAGTTTGTTTGGTTTATAATATTGTTAAGTGAGATGGTAGTGTTTTTTTTTCATTTATGATCCTTGAAAACTGTGGAGGAGTTGTAGTTATTTTGTTGAAAAAGTTTACAAACTTCAGAAAGTAAAGTGAGATAAGGACGTTAAACCATTGGTCCCAGATTTCAGGCCTCAAATGGGACTTCAAGCCCAGTTACCTGTTCTCCCACGACTCCTTGAGTCAAAACTAAAGGAAAAAAAGCACAAAAATGAGTTCTTATGCAATAAACTGTAAGACATGCTTTGTTTGAACAAAAAATTGCCTCAGGTTCTTAACTTCAGAGTGTTCTTTTTAGGTTTTTTCCTGTCTTATCTGTTGGGACAAGTGAAGAGAAGATAGCAGATTTGTATATTGCCATTAAGTTTGAGTCAGTGTCAGGTAAACCTTGTAGTCAAATTAGATAGCATAATTTATGTAACAATTTTAAATACATTCACTATAACATGAATACCATTTAATAGTTCTGTGCAAATTCCAACTGTAGATGTAATTAATTATCTACTCACACAAGGAATTTCTTTTAAACAGCAACATACAACAGGTTATCTGCATCAGTTCCAACTGTAGGTGAAATTTACCTGCACTAACATGGAATTACTCTTAAGTAGCAACATACAACAGGTCATCTACATCAGTTCCAACTGTAGATGTAATTTATCTGCACTAGCATGAGTATACTTTTAAATAGCAGTATACAACAAGTTATCTGCATCAGTTCCAACTGTAGGTGAAATTTACCTGCACTAACATGGAATTACTCTTAAGTAGCAACATACAACAGGTCATCTACATCAGTTCCAACTGTAGATGTAACTTATCTGCATTAGCATGAGTATACTTTTAAATAGCAGCATACAACAAGTTATCTGCATCAGTTTCAACTGTAGTTGTAATTTATGTGCACTAGCATGAGTATA
The DNA here is from genome assembly GCA_027575215.2 of Hydrozoanthus sils. Taxonomy (NCBI): domain Eukaryota; kingdom Metazoa; phylum Cnidaria; class Anthozoa; order Zoantharia; family Hydrozoanthidae; genus Hydrozoanthus; species Hydrozoanthus sils. The sequence continues at coordinate 5,656 of JAOBRD020587104.1, forward strand.
CTCCTAAATAGCAACATACAACAGGTTGTCTGTATCAGTATCAACTGAAGATGTAATTTATCTGCACTAGCATGAGTACCCTTTTAAATAGCAACATACAACAGTTTATCTGCATCAGTTCCAACGGTAGGCATAATTTATCAACACTCACAAGGAATTACTTTTGAATAGCAATGTTCATACAACAGATCATCTGCATCAGTTCCAACTGTAGGTATGGTTTGACTGCACTAACATGAAATTACTCTTAAATAGCAACATACAATAGGTTATCTGCATCAGTTCCAACCGTGGATACAGTATATGACCGATACAAGGGAGCTGATGAGAGTGTCAAGGTTGTGGGACCTAGAACTCCTCTGGGTTCAATGCCTGTTTCACCTGTATCTCACCCAAGGAATATTTTGGATGGCAGCCATTTTGGGTCTCCTGCATCAGTGAAGGTCAGGAACAATCAGTTTACATATTACATAGTTATGTCAAAATAGATAAATGTTTCTTGAAGTCAGAAAATCACCAGGAAACACTTTTGATCTTTAAGTAAGTTCAAACCAAAAAGGGGTGTTTTAACAATGTGTGGAAAAGAATGTTTACTACTTCACCTCAGTCTTATTTGTAACTTGTCAATAATTTTTGGAAAAAAATGAAAGCGAAAGGGGAACCTGTTTTTGTTTTATAATTTAGCGCAGTTGAAAGGTGATGTTTTTTCTTGTGTGAAAACTTGTTGAAAAAAGTCATACCTCTTTCTTGAAAGTTCTATCCTGTTCAAGGGGGAGAAACCTTGTTTTAAGTAATTCTTACTTTTTGGTTTCAGGGAATCACTTTCTCTAGTGCTTCACCGCAGAAATTTGAATACTCACTGGAACAAACATCACCAACACTACCAAGTCCACACCAGGGACTGCCATTTCAGTCCAGCAACGAAGTATCAAAGACATCAAATTTAGTATCAAGTCCTAAAGGTAATTTTTACCGATCTGTACCAATTTGGATACGAATGTCTTCCTCCTGAAGTGCATGATGAGGGAGACATGAGCTTTGTGAGATGAGCCATGCTAAATTGATGTCACTTTTCTGACTGAAAGTTGAAGCATTTTTATTTGTGATTGAAGAAGAGAAAAAAGCACTGGAGAGTACGTTTCAAAGATCTTTGGGGCTGTCACTGAAATAAATCATATAAAGGCCACGGTTTAAAATCTTTTGTAGTTTTCATTAAATTAAAAGTAGTGGAATGACAGGGCTCCAACTTGCCACCAATAGGTGACAAATTCTACCACAATTGAACGTTGGCTACCAGATTTTTAGAACTGGTTTCAAGACAGCTGGCTAGTACCAGATTGTGTGGAACCTTTGTGACTGATTAACTAAGAGTTACTGTTTGTAATAAAATGATAACAGAATGAAATTTATCTGCTTTCTAGAAACAAATGCATTTAGTCTTGCACACACAGAAACAGACACAGTTGTAGTACGGATTAAAGGTTGAAAATATACATGGCCACTAAAACTTGCACTCAGACTACAAAATTTTTGTCTTAGGTGGCAAGCTGGCTACTTGAAATTAAAGCTTGTTTCGAGACCTGATCAATTTGTGGTGGGTGTTTGTTTTGCTCCAGGAGAAAGCAAAGAGAAAGCAGTGGGAAATGAACTCCAAAGTACAGATAGGAAGTCTTCGATTGACCAGCAACCAAGAGAGATAAATGTGGACCTGGTTGGTGAGCTGCTTGATAGGGGACAACGCCTTCGGCATGCAATGGCAGCTTTGTCACATAATGAAGACGATGACTTGTTGTTCTCAGATCCAGTGGAATCAAGGTGTTTTAATTGAACTTTGAAAGTTACTGGCACATATTCACCTTTGTCTTCAGTTTCCGTTCTACTTGCATTTTATTATGTTAATTTTGTATTTTTGGATAATTATAGCTTCTAATTTTACCTTGGAAACCTGTTTTGCACATTAAATGAGCATCCTTCAGCTAAGGTAAAGCCTCTTTCAAGTCTGTTGGCTCTTTGAGTGGCGTTGATGTTGAGTTTCAATAGTGTTCGTTGTTCAAGAGTCCTTGACTTTTTCTGAATGGCCCTGTTACCCCCTGTCAGAAGCTGGTACTCACTTATACAGCTGAGTCGACTGGAACAAGTTTGGTAAAGTATCTGCTCAAGGAGACATCAGAGTGATCTGGCCAGGCAGGAACTCACAACTTTTGGGTTATGAGTCATGCACTTCCCAAGTGATCCACTAAAGTTACGGGATAAGCCAACACTTTTGTCAGTAGCTACACCAAAACCATTGGGTTTGTAATCAGGGCACTTAATAAGTGATCCAGTGATTTATCAGTTGGCTCTCCTTCTATAAAGAGTGTAACGGTGTTGTTGTTTTTGCAGTCATGTCCCCCCTGGCGGACTTCTGAGGGAGATTCTCAGCAAGGATACCAGGAGAAAACGATACACGTACCCTGAAGACAAGGATGACAGCTCCCTGGATGATGCTCTTCCAGAACTGGAGGGTAAAACTGTTGACTTACTGTTGGGAGAAGAATTGTCTTACATCAACAGATTGCCTCTCTCATCTCCTGACGACAGTATTGTTAGTGAGCCGGATGACCCTCTCCATGATGACTCATTGTTGAAGGACTTGTTCTATACAACTAGTGTAAGTAATGTTTAATTCAAAACGTAGTGTAACAACATAGCTATTTGTTGGGAAAGATGTCTGCAGAAAAGTTATTACACGGAACTATGATTATGCTGTGGTCGGTCCTGTTATTAGCTTTGTTACAAACTGACCCCAGCTCTGTTAAGATGGATATACGGCCCAAAACCAAGAGATATTTGTTCATGTAACCTGCACTAGATGCTTACATTTTATATTAAGTGCGACTCCTTTGGCATAGATAGAAGTTGCTGTTCAGCAACTTTTGAATAAATAAAGGTTTCAAGGTAGAAGTTCCGTCCTTTGAAAAGTAGACCCTGTAAGTAACAGAAAGAGCTAGTTTGGGAGGATGTGAGGGTGATTAAACGTACCTATCAGGGTTGAGTTATTCAAATGTTGATCAATGTTAATCCTAGGTTAACTTTTAACAGAACCTTTTGGTTCACAAAGTCGATGAAAGGTAAATTACGCTGTGTGTGTGTTTGTTTCTGAAAGGTATCTTTGTTCTAACATTTCCAACCCTTAAAATCATCAACTTTGTGTTCAAAACCCTAAAAATAAAATGAGTTTACAGAGGCTAGATACACACTCAAATGAAGGAAATATCGGGCCCTTGGGTATCCCACGTATGGCCAAAAACATATCTCTAATTTGCTATGTTGCCAGCATGGTGAATACCGGATGGTGTAGTGATCATCACGCCTGACTAGAATATAGGAGACGCAGGTTCAAGTCCCAGCTCGGGCATAACACAAATTATGCTGTGTGTGTTTATTTCTCAAAGAAACCTTTTGGTTATCAAGACACTTAACCCTCAATTAGGGCTCAATGTCTTTTGAACAACTCGATCCTTTTCCTTTCAAAACAGGACGTGGATTTTTTAAATTACTTTGCAGTTTTGAAACTGTTGAACCAAAGAAACTATAGTTCCATGATAAACCGGTGGTAACAGTAGCATAATGGCCTAATTATGTATTGGACATGATTGTCTAAACATTTGTTTTACTGATCAATCATTACAATGTTTATACAGGTAAACACTTTTTATCTTAATCATTTCATTCCCAAAGGAGGCCAATGATGAGTTGTGACTGAATTTTGTAATTCATCTTTGAAAGTTTTGGTGGAAGATCAAGCTTAATACTCTCAAAAATAATCAAGTTGTTTTTATTGAATTTGTTTAAGGAGAACTTGGGTGTTGGTAACAACAACAGCAGCAACAACAATTTTTTTTGTTTGTACCTTAGATGTGAACTACAGAATATTAGTTAGTTCATCAGAACTTAGAGAAGGTACTAGCCCTAACAAATAATTAAGAAGCTAAAAATGGGTTTGGTCCAGGTGACAGTTGTACATTTGATATTTGTTGAGAAGGCAGAGGGACAAATTCTACTGGGTTACAAAACAGTTGTTTTAAGATATTAGTTACACATATACACTTATAAATAGGCAGTTTGTTAGATTATAGTAAATAAAGGGAAAAACATTGGAGGAAAATAAAACAGATATAAATAGAAATATAACTATAAGGTAAATATATAATTTTAATGTAGATATTATTTCAAATTTGAATCTTAGCGAAACAACTAGTATTCTTTCAGGAATTTACTTTTCACTATTGATTTGAAATGCTGGAAACTAGAGATTTGATTGCAACCATTAAGTGTATTCCATATTTTAGGACCTTGGAATTTAATGTTGAATTTGCCATAGTTAGTTCATGCTTTTGGCAAATAAAAGTTTTCTTCGGATCCAGATCTTGTGTTAAACCAATGTTGATAAATACTATAAGGCTGAAAGAATTGTTTAACTCTCACATTAAAATGTTTTCTTGAAGGGCGTCAGGGAGAGTGATTCAGAAGTAACCATTAGCTCCAGTGATGATGAATATACAGTTGGAACCACTGTGATACAAAGTCAACCTGATGGAACTGAGGTACTTGCATAATTCTCTGATATTAGTCGTCCTTGAATTTATCCTTACCAGCTACAGCAAAGGTAATAAGTAACAAAACAAAAACGAACGAGCAAAAGTGAAACGAAATGGTATCTGCACGATACGTTTTAAAATTGAGTTTAACACCTGTTATATACTTACTTAACATGTTTTTTGGTAGTTAAGAAAGTATTAAGCTTTTTGAGCCAAATAGATGCGAGTTCTGCTATTATACTCCTTGCCCTGTCGATCCATAGCAGACTGATTTTTTTTAGTTTCTTCTACTCTGTTCTACCCATTATAACTATGTAGTGTTTCTTCGAAATTTTGTTTTCAAGTTTGTCAATTTTGTGTTGAAGAGAGATGACGACAAAGCACAAAAGAAGGAACCAAAGATCATCACTCCAGTAAAAGGAAAAAAGCAAGAAGCGCTTTCGCGTAAGAAAAGACGAAGACTCTCTTTTGAGGATAATCCGTCTGAATACAGCCCTGTTGAGATGATGGATCATAATAACCCAGTCGAAGCAAGGGTAGCAGGTAAGGGGTGTAGTAGAAAGCACAACATGTACACTCAATAAGATGTGTATCGCATTACTCGTGACTGCCAGACATGGTGTTGACTGCCTTTTTTTATCATGTAAACGTACATGTAGTTGTGTATGTATATCTGACACGTTAACATGAAAACGGTTTCACACTGGATCAAACTTGCCTGACCCTGAATGCACTGATCCTTTGGAGTTCCACCTTCTCTTCATTAAATTATTTATAAGAATTTCAGCCACACTTAGTTTTTTATTTGTAGCCAATTTAACAGAGCTACAGCTGCTGCAACTACCGATCAGAAGTCAACAGGCTTGCCCTCACAGGCAGGGGTAAGCTAAGCAGAGTCACACCCCTTTCCTGTTAATCGGTAACTTATATTTACAAAGATTACAGGTTGGATCAAAATTTGCTCATAGTTTCAGCCGCTACAAACTTATTTCATAGAGCACTCTACGGTCAGAGAAAGCCAAATTAGTATGCATAAATACTTATAAAGGTACCATAATTTGGGGTTTTATCAGCAAACTTTCAGAATGTCCACCATGGAATTTTAAGTACAGCATTTAGCATCATAGTTTTAACCATATCTTCTTTCTTACTATTGTTTTGTAGGTTTGTGTGCGCATATTAACACTGAAAGTCGAATGACCGAAATATTTGTTGTAAGCTTTTAGTAAAAAGATTCGGGGATTTAGCAAGTTTTTTTCGTTTTCTATGCTATAATTTACCTGACCGGACAAGCTTGCTGTATCCGTCATGATCCTTCTTGTAAAGGAATCATCATGGAAAATCCATTATACATTTTATATGTATATGCTTTAAGGAAGTTGGAAAAAAGTGACTATTTAGTCTCTACAAGCCTGTTTCGTGGGTCATGCGATTCACTCGTTAGGAGACTGTCATGAAACTATGAAACAGGTTTGTAGAATCTAGATAGTTGTTTTTTGCCCTCTTTATTATATATCACTCTACTCACTGTATTGAACACTTTCAGTGAATAATTTACGATGTTGTATAACTTATAAAACGTTTACTGGGACAAAAAAATTCGATGAATGTGATCATCTTCAGAGAGGACAAACTCTAATATGCTGTCATTAACCAAAGGCAAGTGTAAGAGAAACTGAGAAAGAAAAAACTCAAACTGCCCCGAGCGGGAATCGAACTCATGACACCCTGATCAAATTGTTTCAGTAGAAAAACTAATTCAGCGTCTCGACTTTGTCACATGTTGCTACATATGTTGTTATATGCCACTAGTTTCATACGATAAATCAGCAGTTGGTGGGTGAAGAACCTATAAATTTATGAAATATTGAAAATGAAATATTGGTAATTACACACTTTTGGCGACGAAGGGAACTACAACAAGAAGAATTACTTATAGCATCTTTTTCACCTTCCAACACATTCATCCGAAAAAATTGGTTTAATTGCCCCAGACGATACTCAAACCCATATCTTCTTGTTACTAACCGCATATTGCCAGCACGTCAGGTCCCGGTGGTGTAGTCGTCATCACCCCTGACTAGTAATCAGGAAGGAGAGGTGGGTTCGAGTCAGTCAAACCAACTTTTTCTGGCAAATGTGGTGGAAGGGGAAAAAATGCTGTACGTATTTCTACTACGAATTTTTTTAAAAATGACAATGGTAATGTTGGTGATAACTCCTTGATGGTAAAGGTGGTGTTAATGACGATGGTTAGAAAACCATTTATAGCAACCATGGTTGTAACCCCTTATCCAGCATCAGTTTTTATGATTCATTTTCATAGCTGGTGAAGTGGTTGAACAACCTGATGACCAGTCTAAAGCTGCAAGCTCAATGCATTTGGCAGATTTTGTGGAGATTCTTGGAGTGGAAAAGCTGACTGCCCTTGGTAGAATCAATTCAGCCAGAGTAGAAATTAACACGTTATCTTTTGCTAGTTCAGTTTTGGCAAATAGGGAGCCACAGTTGTCTGGGTAAGTAGATTTAATCAATTAAAGTTTGTAGGCTCCCTTTTTATATAGTGTTTTGACCTTTTCCAATACTTACTCTTGTATACTTAGTGCTGTCTTCCATTTTTCTTACTTTTTTCCGATGACTTTCTTCTTTTCTCTCATATTTTTCATCGAAAGCGCAAAAAAATATACAAATACTCGCCAAAATTGACATATATTCCTGATGGCGACTTCTTAGTTCAAAACGTTTTTAACCACAAGTTAGCTAGCCTTTATGAATTTTAATCTCATGTTTGTTCTTACCTTTCCTTACGCTTGTCATTTTAGTCTTTTATGACCCTTTATATATTATATACTTTATTGTTAAACTTGTTTGAACATTGTACCCTCAACAGGACATATTTTGTCGAATATCATTTTCCTGTCGTGACACAAGCAAAAGAAAAGGAGAGACGTGTTGCCCTGGCAACAGAACTTACTAGAGTTGCCTCAAAGAAAGTGCTTGGTCAAGGTAAAGCAATCGAGTTTTGTCAAGTGAAATGTTTTTGTCTGAGAGTCAATGCGTTCTTTTTAGCTTGTTTACTTCTCAATAATTTAATGTTTTGGTTTTGTTTGCAGCTGTACACTTCAATCATCACTGCGTTTTCCCTGTGATGTTCAATTCATCGGTAGTTGATTACTGGTGGAACAAGCTACTCGCTTTTAAAGTGTTTCACCGTGGTCCCGGACAGAGAATTGTAAGTTTCAAATCAATGTAGTTAATAATTACTGGCTTAACATTAGCACTTGTACTAACAAGGTAATATCTTTTTAGCCCTCGTTGATTGGTCAGGCAAACCTTCCTCTACAATCCGTTCTTCGTTCAGCATCCTTGTATCACAGCTTGGAAATAGATGTGAATCACAAAGTAGAAACGGACGTTGTTGGTAAAACTCGTAGAACTGAGTCTTCTTCCAATGAGTCGGACCCCCGCATTGTCGGCACATTGATGGTAAGACACAAATCCAGGCAGTATGGGTTTATATCATTCTTACCTCTTTACACATACGCAGGTTTCACGTCCTAGGATGAGCTGCTTTTTGGGTTAGAAGTCTTGCCCATTAATCTTTCTAATACATGGATACTAAGATCCACAACTTGTTACTTGAAAACGTAACAAGCCTCAGCTATAATTATGGAGAGACGTATAAATTGAATGTTAAGGCTCAAAAACAAAATAATGCTCAACAAATTTAATTTTGGTGTAAAGTTCTTACCTGATGAAATTCCGATGCATTATCAATTTACCAGTTTGAGTACTATTTATACTTCAAACAATTAGTCATTGTTCAATTTCTTTAGGTGGAAGTAGGGTTACTAGGAGATGGAACACCGGTACACGTGTCACCAAGCCACGCCCCCAAACCACCCCTACCAGTCACTTCATATGTGAAGAAACATGTTGTTTCAAGACCACCATCAAGTCAATTGTCTACGGTATCAAAGTCAAACGATAGAAGACCTTTAAAACGGATAGAGATTGTGAGACATCCTTCTGCGAGTAATGGATGGCAGACATCGAACAAAACCGTTCCAGAAGTACCTGAACAGGTAGTTGTGGATCCTGGCAATGACACGGTAGTCCTTCACACTTTGTTGTGGATTACCGAGGGCAAAGATGTCACATTGCTGGTCGCTGATCGTTATGGCAAACATGAAATAAACCCTGCGACCAGTGGTAATCCATATCTAGTTTGTCGTATGTTTTGGAGTGAAGACACTTCCAGGTCCCAAGTATGCTGGGGAACGACTACTCCACAGTTTGGATTCAAGCAGGTTAGTTTTACATGCAGGTCTTCTGGTGTGGACACACGTGGATCTCTGCTTAAGTTCGCCTTCCCACCATTCAATCCACTAAGTACTTTGTTCTTGTCGACCTTGTGTCTTAACATTTTAGCAACTCCTTGCCTTCTTCACATAGTGTTGTCTCGTCCAAAACGTTACGACACCAAAATGAAGAAACAAAGTACTCAGTGGAAAAACTGGTGGAAAAGAGAACGTACGTAGGTAAATTTTTAGTATCGCGTATAATAAAAGCATTAATTTCGAGGGTGTTTTGTGATTTTTACCAATGTGTAGATGGTTTTGGGAGTGGCAGTGGGAACACATGCTTTAAATGAAGAATTATCGAAAAAAGTTTGCTTTGTCCTTTATTAATGAGGTGATTTTAATTAATTAAATCCTTTCGGTTTGAGCAACCTCTTTTTAAGCAACCCATACAGAATAATAATTCGATAGTGAGAAAATGAGAACTGATCAACAAACCGAACTTCAAAAGATGAAGGGGAAATTCTCTCACATTTGTTCCACAAGAAATATGGGCTTTAGTCGAGAGAATTTACCAATACAACTCGGACTAAAAGGGTAATGACTGTGCCCTCAAGCTTATACCCTGACGGCAAGCCCATCTGTAGGTAGCCTTCCGTATGGTGCAGTTTCCCTGAACTTTAACTATATTTTTCTTTCAGATTGACATGCTCCTAAGGTTACTTTAATGCGCCTTATTGTCTGGTCCTGGGTGAATAACTCCCAGGTACTGGTAATGGCACTGACGTTTTTGGATTCGCCTTCCAACAATTCTTAAAACCTTTTTTGTTATATTAAGGTAGTGTTGGCTATGGGCATTCTATATCGCACAATCATTTAGGAGGGTGGTAATTATCACTGTGTGGTAGACCATGGTAGGGCCTGCTATGGGCATTCTTGATCACAGAAACATAGAGGAGGTTGGTAAGTACCACTACGTGGTAGGCCGTGGTAGTGTAAGTTGTGAGCATCCTAGATTCCACAAGCATAGAGGGTGGCAAGTACCCCTGCAGGGTGGACCGTGTTAGTGTCTGCTGTGGTCATTCTAGATCACACAATCATAGAGGAAGTTGGTAAGTATCACTACGTGGTAGACCATGGTGGTGTAAGCTATGGGCAATCTAGATTCCACAAGCACTGAGGAGGGTGGTAAGTACTACTGCATGGTTGACCATGGTAGTACCTAGGTCACACAATCATAGAGGTTAGTGAGTACCTTTGCATGGTAGACCATGGTAGTGCCTGCTATGGGCGGTATAGGCCGCACAAACATAGAGAAGGGTGGTAAGTACCACTGCGTGGTAGACCATGGTATTGCATGCTATGGGCATTCTTGATCGCCAAAGCAAACGGGAGGGTGGTAAGTACCACTGCATCGTAGAGCATCGTTGTCCGCTATGGGCATTCTAGATTACACAAGCATAGAGGAGGTTTGTAAGTACCACTGCATGGTAGACCATTTTAGTGTCTGTTATGGGCTTTCTAGATCGCACAATCAGGGAAGGGTGGTAAGAACCACAGCATGGTAGAGCATGGTTGTCCGCTATTGGCATTCGAGATTACACAAGCATTGAGGGGATGGTAAGTACCACTACGTGGTAGACCACGGTAGTGCCTGCTATTGGAATTCTTGATCGCCAAAGAATAGTGGAGGATGGTAAGTATTACTGCATGGTAAACCATAGTGGTGCTTGCAACGGGCTGTAGGTCACACAAGCTAAGGGGAGGGTGAAAAGTATCACTGCATGGTAGACCATGGGGGGGTGGTTGAGAAATTTCCTAAAAAAATTAATAAACGGGGGATCCAAATAAACAGAGGGAAGGTGAAAATTTTCGGAAAAATTTAAGATTGGTCAAATGCAGATTAGGCAAATGCGGAGATTAGATGCAAAACAATCAGCAGAGATATGGATTTAAACTCTAGATTCTTGTTGCCCGTTAGATTGTAATCCAAACAAAACGGGGAAAGACGAACACCAAACGTGACACCACTTGATGATTGTTCCAGAACTTGAAAAATTAATAAATGGGGGATCCAAATAAACCTCGGGGATGGAGAAAACACCGAAAAATTGTTGAACGTCCTGGGACGTTTATTTGGCACCTAAGAGTATAGGTGAAAACATATTAAGAAGAAAAAAATCCTGTAACTTTAGTGAATTTTTGTTCTGTTGTGAGATGTTTGGAAAAGAAATGTTAATGTAGAATTAAGTCGACGGTTGAAGTGCACGCTATGAAAAGCCCAAACAGCCACTTTGCATATTTGTGAGTAGATGTTCCTTAACACAAGGAATCCATAGTTTTCAAGGTTGGCAGTGGTAGTTGTACAGAGAGGTTGACTGGAGGAAACCATGTCGAACACACTTCACTAATATGTGATTACTTCTAGGTTTGACTTGTGTTCCTGTGTGTTGCAATTATTTTGCTTACAACATCATGTTAAATTGGAATAAATGAAGTAGTATTCTTGCACCTTTGGGACCAATTTTTTTGTAGCATGTCCATTGGTTCAGTTAGTGTGACGACACCAAAGGGTACGTTTCCGAGAGAAGTGTGGGAATGGTAGGGGGACTGGGATCGTGGGATCAGTGGGTAAAGCACCAGCCATGTGATCGGGGTGTGCATGTCAGAGTTGACCTCTTTGAAGATGATCTCAATTTTTTTGTTTTTCTAGATTGTGCCGGTGCTCCTTACTCCTGCATTTCTTCAGAGAGCTTGTAACAATTATATGGTGATCGAAGTACTTGAAAAATCAATACCTCCAGGTGATGATAAGGTAAAATGTCTTTGCTGACGATGATAACAACTGACGATTACGGTGATAGTGATTTTGATGGTAAGGTATCATATAAACTGATAACAGTGCTATCTTTAGTTATCTGTTACGACAACGTTTTCCCCAAAACTTTAAGAGGGGTTTAATATGTTCTAAACTATCTATTTTGTTTAATGGTCGTTCACGGTATGCCAATATCCTCCAAAAATAACTTTGAAAGTGAAAAGTAATATTTAATCGTTTTTGGCAGGTTTTGTTTTTCTATATTATATTTCAATGCATTTATGTACGTGACACCATTATTGTACACTGTATGTGTATGTACCGTTTGAGTCTTTGGCATCACTTGTTTCCTGTGTATGAAAACACGTTTGCGATTTTAGCTTGTAGGTTTGGCGAAGTTGCCGTTGCAGCAATTTTACTTGTCCTTTAGAGATCAAAGGGTGATGAAAACCATGATGAAATCAAAGGTTTGTGTTTCCTTCTATTATGATGATGATGATGATGGTAATGATGATGTTGATGGTGATGATGATGATAATTGTGGTCCATCACTATAAATACTTTATGTGTCGCTAGTACAGTAGCTCTTTTTCACTATGTGATTCATTAAGTTTTGGCAACTCGAGGTCTGAAGGTAAATGAAGAATGGATTCGAGTTAGTGGGGACTCTTACTACCTAGTCGGAGTCAACCAGTTTTTAATTGTAATCGGAACATTAAGTATTGTTACATTTGATGAGCAGACAATGCTAGATCCTGGCGTTTGCAAGTTATAAGTTCTCATTGACTTAGCTATTACGGTGTACCAACTCTTAGCAATTTGCCAAAACCTTCTTGTTTGTGTCACTGAAGGCAAGCGAAAATGGATCAAACATGGTAGCGAATTGTTGTCAAACATTGTTGACGCATTTTGTCTGATCCGTTAAAATATCCTATGAAACATGTTGGATTAGTTGAACGATTTTTGACTGTGATGGACGATGTTGGATTGTGCTGAATAATATTGGATTGATCAAAGTAAACAATTTGGGATGATGTTGGAACGTGTTGGACGGTATTGGAATATGCTTGATTGTGTTGGATTGGGTTGGACAATGTTGGATAATGTTGGAATGTGTTAGACAATTTTAGATAATGTTGGAACGTGCTGGACGATGTTGGATGGTGTTCGATTGTGTTGAACAATGTTGGATGGTGTTGAAACATGTTGGACGATGTTGAATTGTGTTGGACGATGTTGGATGATGCTGGAATGGGTTGGACAATATTGGATGATATTGGATCGTGTTGGACAATGTTGGATGATGTTGGAACGTGTTGAACAATATTGGATGATATTGGATCGTGTTGGTCGATGTTAGATTGTGTTGGACAATGTTAGATGATGTTTAAACGTGTTGGACGACATTGGATAATGTTGGATCGTGTTGGACAATGTTGCATGTCGGAAAGTGATGGACGATGTTGGAATGTGTTGGGCGATATTGGATCATGTTGGATGATATTGGATCGTGTTGAACGATATTGGATGATGTTGGAATGTCTTTGGCGATA